>CM070791.1:19118643-19173937 GCA_036346955.1 Dipus sagitta
TGAAGACACCTTATGTGGTTGACACATAAAATGGAATGGTATGGCTGGAAGTTGGAAGAGAGTCAGTCCCCAGACAGTCAGTGCGTCTAGCACCAGAAGGTACTACATGGGAGACTGGAGGAAAATGACCAATATCTGTCCAAGCAACTCATGGTCTAACCTACTTAGCAGCAAATAACTTGTTGTGAAGCCCACACAAGTGCAATAGTGGCACACAGCCATGGTGGCGAACCAACTGCTCTTGATTTGGCTAACTGATCCCCTCAGTGGTATGGGACCCATAGCTGGAGCTGGGAAAAATGCCATAACCATATGCAAACGTAAGCCCATTCTCCACTAGCAAGCTACTATCAATCGTGGGCTACAAGAGGGCCTATACCTATAAATTCTCTGTAAAAAAGTAACGGGTTATCTCATTTGTCCTGGTGCTAACTTACTGTCCATTGGAGAATCTGTTTCTCTTTTTCAGATAAATGCAGATCCCAAGGAGAGAGTCACCCCATCATACCTCAAAAGGTCTCCAGCTGAAACTAAGAAAATTGGCAAAACAAGCAAGGGTGCTGTTTTCTTTGTGAGTTGGGTACCAGAACAAGGGTGAAGGAGATCAACACAGAGAAAAATCAACTCCTACCAAATCATAGAGCCAGAGACCCAGAGGCCCCAAATACCTCATGAATGAAGCAGACCCAAAGTGAACCCAACATGGCTCAGGGAAATTTTGCGGAAGAGGTGGCAGAAAGAATGTCAGAGCCACATGTTGGGTCATGATATGCAGAGACATTTATCCTACCCATAACTGTGGGCTAAGCTCCAGAATGCATGACCCATATACCTCAACAAGGAGGGGCTAAGGGGAGAGGTAGGTCACGGATGAGTGTAATAATGGTACCAAACTGACTATATTTGATGAATACAAATCTAATTAATAAAAAAATAAGAAATTTAAAGAATGATTACATATGGGCAACCATCTCTCTCTCTTTTATACAGCAAATATAAAAGGCATATCTACAGACAACATACCCAAAGCAGAATCCACAAACTATCTACAGATGAGGAGAAAATCTTTGCCAGTTATTCCACTGACTGAGGCCTAACATCTGGAGTCTACAAGAAACTCAAAAAACTAAACAATAAAAAAAATGCACTCAACCAATGGGGCAACGAATTCAACAGGAAATTATCAAAGGAAGAAATTAAATGGCTAAACTCATCTATGAGAATGTTCAACATTCTTAACCATGGGGTAAATGCAAACTTAAACTACTATGAGATTCCACTACACTCCCAAAAGGATAGAAATAAAAACTCAACTGACAGTAAATTTTGAGAATATACAGGGTAATAGGGTCCCTAATTCACTAGTGGTGGGAATGCAAACTTTTACAATCAATACAGAAATCAATAAGTAGACTCCAGGAAAGGATGCAAATCGTGGTAACAACTAACCCTGTCATTCCGCTACTGGGCATCTATGCTAAATGCTCCACTCTTCACTCCAGAAACATGTCCTCAACCATGATAGTAGCTGCTCAATTCACAATGGCTAAGAACTGGAATCAACCCAGATGCCTTTCACTTGACAAATGGATTGTGAAGCTGTGGTACATACACACAATGGAATTCTACACAGCCCTAAGGGGAAAAGAATAATATAATGCAATTGGTATGAAAATGGTCAGAATTTTAACAGACCATAGTAAGTGAATTCACTCATATATAGAAAGTTAAAAAAAAAACTCATGTTTTCCCTCACGCATGGACACTAAACTGGAAGAGCATGAATTGCTGTCATATCTAACAAGAAATTGGAAAGCCAGATACGAGTGATGGAAATGTTTGGGGAAGGGGAATGGGAAGGCACAGGGGCATGGAAATACAAACAATATCAAATCCAAAATGTGTTGGTCACATAAAATACTTTCTCATCAATATCAGACTAAAAGCTATAACCCTCAATAGGAGCATGGAGAGATTATATGGTAAAGATGGAGCCTGGACAGAATGGGATGAAGCCTTACACTAAGATGTTTGGCACTGGTGGAAAATCCAAGTACCAGAAATTGGTTACAACCCAGATGGAGTTGTTGACTGAAGACACCGATGAGTATTCCCAAACAAGAGAAGTTTCTGTCAAATCACTTGATTACTCACCTAAAGGGAAAAATGAGATCCTATTGCTGAAGAAACCACATGCAACCAATGCAGAATATCACAGAAATCTAGAGATCATGTTTAATCTGGAAGGAAGTCAGCACCCAGATGGTTAATCCATATAGTGCTCAAAACATGAAATGAGATACTGTACAAAAGCAGCCAACAGTACTGTGAGAAATCAGGAGACTATGCAATAACCAAGCACCTTCCTGACCAGATGTACACACCTAGGCAATAGTAGCAGGCACATTACATAGATAAACAATGCCTTTCTAATTAACTAATTGATGCATTCAGTGGAAAGAAACCATAGCTAGAACTATGAGCCAATTCAGAATCCTACGGAGACCAAGATGATAGATTCCACTGAGAACCATGCATTAGCCTTTTGCAAAAATGAGGCTACACCATCAGAATCTTTCAAAATTTACAATTCCTATACACTTTAACCGTATCCTGTTCTCACTTTAAATTGGAGAACCTGTTTTTCTTCTTCAGAAATGAAAAAGAACAAAGGACAACCAAAATATATCAACAGAACAAGGATTTCCTACCAAATGTCAGGAGGTGAACCACCCCTACCACAGAAGCTAGGGCCCACATGAAAACACAAAAGAATGGGTGAGATGAGCAAGAATGCTGCTTCCAGTGAGGAACTTCACAATGTGAATCAGAGTAAGGGATACAGACACTTATAATACTCTGAATGCAGTAAAGCAAAAATCCAGGACCCTGAGATTCCACACTAAGGTAAACATAAAGCACAGTGATCAAGGCTCTGAGGATATTGAGGAAGAGTGCATAAAAAGAATGTAAGAGCCACAGGGTTTGATGATGCATTCTGGAGTATCGCATCCCCCCCCCCAAATAACAGACTTTTCTACTCACAACTCATTACCAATAACTACATGATGGGAATACCAGTAATCCCAATAGAAAGTCCCTCAGTGCAATGGGGGCAGGGAGGAGGGGAATGCTGGTAAAAAGAGTTGATGTGTCCATACAAAGTGTCAACTTAATAAAAAGAAAGTAGTAGAAGAAGTGAAAAAAATTCTGTTTGTAACATGTCAATCCTGCTAGTAAATTGTAGTGGCTACCACTTGTAACACTGGCCAGTTTAGGATCTTAGAAGGGTTTAAGTAATCACAACTTTGAGTTACATCTCCTATTCTACTAGCAGTACAAATATTCTACAGTCCTTTCTTAATTGTGTGCTTCACCAATATGTTACCTGGCTGGAATATGGACAAAACACCTGAGTGATTATGTTTCAAATTCTTTCTATTCTTATGTACAAACCAAACACAGTAATATAGGAAAACAGTGTATAGTTGGCACCTTTCTTATCCATGTACCCTATTACAAAAAGAAGGAAATATCATGGAATCTCGTATATCTATTATCTGAGAGATTTGTATCTATGAGAAAAGTCTGTCCAGAGGTAGACAAAGAAAATTGTTCCCTACTCACAGACATTAGAGATTATGTGCTCGTGGGTGAAGGATGAGCATCTACTTGAAGGGATACTTTCTCTCAGCCACTTAATATTGAACACCAGTGGTGTTTGTTGTCAGCAAAGGAAGATTTAATATGAAGCAAGGTAGAAATAACGGTGTTCTTCAAAGTATAGCTTTCTACAGAAATAGAAATACTGAAGAAAAATCAGGCTGAAATTCTAGCTGTGAAAAACACAGTCAGTCAAATAAAAAAAAACTCTGTAGAAAGTCTCACCAGTAGAATGGATAAAGGAGAGAACAGAATATCTGAACTAGAAGAGCAGGTGGCAGAGCTAATAGAGTCCAATAAATAGAAAGACAAGCTAATAGGAAGGTATGAATGGAAATTTCAAGATATCCAGGACACTATGAAATGATTAAACATAAGAATTCAGGGTATAAAAGGAGAAGAATTTCAATCTAGAGGCTTAGTAGGCACTTTCAACAAAATCGTAGAAGAAAATTTCACCTAAGTGGAGATACAGGAAGCTTTCAGAACACAAAACAGACAAAACTTGGAAAAATCCTCTCCCTACCATGTTATAAGCTAAACTACTAAACATGCAATCCAAAGAAAATATATTGAAAGCTGTTAAAGAGAAAAAATGTCACCCTAAAAGGCAAGCCTATCTAAATAACATCAGATTACTCAACACAAACATTAAAAGCCAGAAGGAATTGGAATGATGTATCCAAAGTTCTGAAAGATAATAACTGTCAACCAAGATTACTTTATCCTGCAAAGCTATCTATCCAAGTTGATGGATAAATAAGGACAATCCAAAACAAAAACAGGCTAAAGGAATTTATGAGAACTAAGCTAGCTCTACAGAAAATACTTGAAGGAATCCATCACACTTAAGAGAAAGCAAAGCACAGACAGGAAGAAATGGGAAAAGGTAAACCATACTCAAATAACAGTTAAAATAAGAGATTGAAGGGAAAACAGGAAGCACTGCAAAATAGGAAGAATGGTTAGAGTAAATACATACCTTTCAATAGTAACTCTAAATATCAATAGCCTCAATGTCCCAACCAAAAGACACAGACTTGCAGACTGGATTAAAAGGGAGGATCCTGCCATTTGTTGCCTCCAGGAAACTCATCTCTCAATAACGAGATTCACCCAGTCTTAGGGTGAAAGGATGGAAAATGGTATTTCAAGCAAATGGGCTCAGGAAACAAGCAGGGGTTGCTATCCTAATATCTGACAGGATAGATTTCAAGCCAACCAACATTAGTGCTGAAAGATAAGAAGGTCACTTTGTACTGATTAAAGGAACACAACAACAGGTGGACATTACAATCCTAAACATATATGACACCTGATATGGGGCCTCCCAGTTTTATCTAAAACTATGAGACTTAAGTCACATATAACACCAAATGCAATTGTAGGGGATGGGACTTTGTCCAAGATGGTGACCGCCTAGCAGCGCTGCCAATCCCAGGGAAAGAAAGTCAAGATATTAAGGGTTCATTGGGGCTTTTAGGGGAGAGAAATCTCCAATATACTGTCAGTGGGAAGGCACAGAGGTGGGGGAAACAGGGAATCGCGGATCCCCTTGCAGGTGGTTAGCCAACTCCTCCCCCCAAATAACCACCCAGTCCATAGCCCCGCCGCTGCCGACGATGGATCCCTTCGTGTGGAAGCTTAGACTGCTCCACACACTCGACCACTCGCCCACTTACTGAGTGAGCCCAGCCCCACAGCAACTGCCACACAAGCTCAGACAGTGTCTCTTGCTTGCTCCACCTCAGGTGCCATCCCCTACCTGTCGGCCATGCCGGCTGTCTGCCATTGTCCTGTGGTGGGGGAGCGCAGACTGCTTCTGGGTCCCAGTGTTCCCAGCCAGAGTTTGGGCTGTGTCAGTGCTTGGTGCCTCTGTGTCACTCTTAGCTCGAACGCAGGAAGCTTTGGCACATTACCGCTTGAGAATTCAGGCAACTTTGGCACCCCTGCCAGGCAGTAGGTAGGTGGCTTTGGCAAGTGAGAGCCAAAGCCCAGGCTGCTTGGCAACTGCCCCAGGATGCATCAGATTCCCATTGTGCTTGAGCCCAGGCTGATATGCCCACCTACGTGCCCATACACTGTCATGGGCAGACCACAGCGCAAAGAAATAACATGAAAAATCAAATGCAAGAAAATCCAGTTAGATCACACAGTCCTACAATGAATACATCTAACCAACACATACAAGAACCATTAGGATCAGAACACCAAATTGAAGCTATGAGCAACGCAACCCTGACCAACCTACGGGTAGAACTTGAAGGAAAGCAACAAAAGACCGATAACCGTGTAGATGCTGCCATCACTAAACTAGAACTAATAGATAAGAAATTGGAAGGAGTTCAAAGAGAGTTAAGATATTAAAGGGAGAGTGATAAAAAGAAGACCTTAAAGATCAGCTGGCCATGCTAAATGGAGACATAAAGAAATGCAATGATGAATTCCAAGAATTATCAAGAAAATCATAAAATGATGTGAAAAGGGAGCTTGACAGAGGGATGGAAATTATACATAGAAAAGCAGTAGAAACGCAAACCTAATTGAACAAGTCCAAAACTCGCTAGAAGCTCTCAAGAATAGAGTCAGCCAAGTGGAGGATAGAAACTCTGATCTGGAAGACAAGATGTAAGAAACAGTTAGAGAGTTCAAAAATTTCAGTAAGTTCAAAGCTCCTGTGAACAGAACATGAGGGAATTGTGGGATACACTTAAACGTCCTAATATCAGGATCATTGGAATACCAGAAGGAGAAGAAATTCAGAACAAATGCATGGAGAACTTATTTAACAAAATAATTGAAGAAAACTTCCCCAGTCTCTTAAAAGAAAGGCCCATCAAGATACAAGAAGCCAGTAGAACTCCAAAGAGACTGGACCAAAGGAGAAACTCTCCAAGACATATTGTCATTAAGACTCTAAACATTGACACCAAAGAAAACATCCTAAAAGCAGCTAGGGAGAAAACAGCCACACCACCTTCAAAGGTAACCTCATCAGAATTACTTCAGACTTCTCAATAGAAACCCTGAAAGCTAGAAGGGCCTGGAAAGATACACTGCGAAGTCTAAGAACATATGGCTTCCAACCCAAACTACTCTACCCAGCAAAAGTATCCCCCATAATTGATGGTGAAAGAAAAACACTAAATGACAAAACTCAGCTTTACAATTATATGAACACAAAATCAAACCTACAGAGAGTGTTTCAGGAAATTCTCCACAGAGAAGAAACAAATAATCAAACTCAAGTGCCTACAAGAAGCAGATCACAACAACCAAACTCAGAGTAGGCACAAAAAACTTCAAAGTCCATGAAAATACCAACCCACATTTACCATCACAATATGGCAGGGATCAAATCAAATCTCACAGTCATTAGCCTAAATATTAATGGCCTTAATTCACCCATCAAGAAACACAAGCTAACAGGATGGATCAAAAAATTAGACCCCTCAATCTGTTGCCTTCAGGAAACCCACAACACCACTAAAGAGAGACACCTCCTCAGGGTGAAAGGGTGGATAAACAATATTCCATAAAAATGGGAATAAGATACAAGCAGGCATAGCCATATTAATATCGGATAAAATAGACTTCAAACCAAAAATAATCAAAAAAGGCAAAAAAGTTCACTTCCTACTTCTCAAGGGAATGATCCATCAAGAGGATATTATAATCATAAATCTGTATGCACCAAACACAGGGGCACCACAGTTCATAAAACAAAACCTACTTGACAAAACAGAAATAACCACCAACACCATCATAGCTGGGGACTTCAATACACCATTATCAGTAATAGACAGATCATCCAAACAGAAACTCAACAGGGAAGTAAGAGAGTTCAACAAAACCATAGATCATTTAGACCTAACGGACATCTACAGAACTTTCCGTCCCAAATCCACAGACTACACATTCTTCCCAGCAGCCCATGGAACATTCTCTAAAATAGACCATATACTGGGTCACAAAGACTGCCTGCACATATTTAGGAAGATTGACATAATTCCCTGCATGATTTCAGATCACAATGCTATATTGCAGGAAATCAACAACAAAAGACCCACCATGAATCCCAACAGCACCTGGAAACTGAACAGCACACACTTAAACAATAAATGGAGAGTGGATGAAATAAAAAATGAAATTGCAAAATTTCTGGAATTCAATGACAATGAGAACACATCATACCAAAACTTATGGGACACAATGAAGGTGGTCCTCAGGGGAAAAATCATTGCACTCAATGCCTTCATAAAAAAACACAGAAAGGTCCCAAATCAGTAACCTAACCATCCACCTAAAGGCACTGGAAAAACAAGAAAATTCCAACCCAAGGAAATTCCAACCCAAGGAGCTGCAGAAGGAAAGAAACAATTAAAATCAGAGCAGAAAGCAATGAACTGGAAAACAAGGAAAAAATTAAGACAATTGATAAAACAAAGAGCTGGTTCTTTGAAAAAATAAACAAGATTGACAAACCTCTGGCCAATCTGATCAAGCAAAAAAAGGAGAAGCTTCAAATTAACAAAATTCAAAATGAAAAAGGAGAGATCACAACAGACATAAGTGAAATTGGGAGAATCATCAGGACTTATTTCAAAAACCTCTACTCCACAAAACTGGATAATGTGGAGGAGATGGATAAATTCTTGGATGCATACCATCTACCAAAGCTAAACACAGAGCAGATTAATCACCTCAATCAACCCATCACACTCATGGAGATTGAAAAAGTAATAAAAAACCTCCCAAAAAGGAACAGTCCAGGAACAGATGGCTTCTCAGCTGAATTCTATCAAATCTTCATGGAAGAACTCAAACCAATCTTCCTCAACCTGTGCCACACAACTGGTGAAGCAGGGAAAGCTACCCAACTCCTTTTATGAAGCTAGCATAACCCTAATTCCAAAACAAGGAACAGATGCCACAAGAAAAGAAAACTACCGGCCTATTTCCCTGATGAATTTAGATGCAAACATCCTGAACAAAATCCTTGCAAACCGAATCCAACAGCACATCAAAAGCATTATCCACCTTGACCAAGTGGGATTCATTTCAGGAACACAGGGGTGGTTCAACATACGGAAATCTGTCAATGTAATACACGACATAAACAACGTTAAACATAAAAACCACATGATCATTTCGATAGATTCAGAAAAGGCCCTTGACATGATACAACATCACTTCATGATCAAAACATTGGACAGAGTTGGCATGGTTGGCTCATATTTTAACCTAATAAAGGAAATATACAAAGCTCCGAGGCCCAAATAATACTTAATGTAGAGAGACTGGAGGAATTCCCATTAAGATCAGGAACAAGACAGGGTTGTCTACTCTCACCTCTGCTTTTCAATATAGTACTGGAAGTCCTAGCTCAAGCAATAAGAGAGGAGAAAGAAATAAAAGGGATATAATTTGTAAAGGAAGAAGTTAAGTTTGCTTTATTTGCTGATGACATGATTGTATATGTAAGAGAACTGAGAGACTCCATCGCAAAACTCCTGAGTGTGAATTAACTCCTATAGCAAGGTAGCAGGATACAAAATCAATGCACAAAAATCAGTAGCCTTCCCATATGCAAATGACAAAGATGCAGAGAAAGAACTAAGGGACATAGTCCCATTTTCAATAGCAATGACAATATAAAATACCTTGGAATAACGTTAACCCAGGAACTGAAAGATGTATGCAACGAAAACATAAAAACACTCAAAAAGATATTGAGGAGGACTTGAGAAAACAGAAAGACCTCCCATGTTCCTGGATAGGCAGAATTAACATTGTGAAGATGACAATCCTAACAAAGGCAATATACAGATTAATGCAATTCTAATTAAAATCCTACAGTGTTCTTCACAGAAATAGAAAAAATGATCTCAAATTTCATATGGAAAGGCAGAAGGATTTGCATGTCCAAACGTGTCCTCAGCAAAAGAAATACCTCTGGAGGCATCACCATACCTGATCTAAAGCTATATTACAAAGCCATAGTAATAAAAACAGCATGGTACTGACATAAAAACAGGAGTATACACCAATGGAACCGACTTGATGACATGGACTTTGGGTCAAGCAACTTTAGCTACTTGATATTCAATAAAGGCCCAAACAATATAGGGTGGTAAAAAGACAGCATCTTCAACAAATGGTGCTGGACAAACTGGATAGCCATATGCAGGAAACTGAAACTTGATCTACATATTTCCCCATGCACTACACCCAAGTCCAAATGGATCAAAGATGTCAATATAAGACCAGAAACTCGAATACTACTGGAAGAAAATTTAGGAAGTACTTTCCATGATATAGGAATGGAAAAAGACTTCCTGAAAAAAAACCCAGTAGCTCATGATTTTAAACTGTCACTTCAAGCAATGGCATCACATGAAGCTGAAGAGTTCTTTACAGATAAGCATACAATAAGCAAAGCCAAGAGATTACCCACAGAATGGGAGAAAATATTTTCAGGTTATCCAACTGATAGAGGCCTAATCTCTAGAATCTACAAAGAACTCAAAAATCTAACACATAAAAAGTTAAACACCACACTCACAAAATGGGGCAAAGAGCTGATCAGGCAGTTCACAGAGGAAGAAATACAAATGGAAAACGTACAGTTAGGAAAATGTTCATCATCCCTAATCATCAGGGAAATGAAACTTAAAGCGACTGTGAGATTCCACCTTACCCCAATAAGGATAGCAAACATCAAAAAATCAAATAAAAATAAATGCTGGCGAGGATGTGGAGAAGTAGGAACACTCATCCACTGTTGGAGGGAATGTAGGATGGTACAACCACTTTGGAAAGCAATATGCAGACTTCTGAAAAAGCTGAGTATAGAGATACCAACAGACCCAGTTATTCCCTTGCTGGGCATCTACCCTAAAACCTTCAAACCACAGGCTAGAGAGATTTGCTCAACCATGTTTGTAGTGGCTCAATTTGTAATAGCTAAGAGCTGGAATCAACCCAGATATGTCCATCACTAGAAGAATGGATAACTAAGATGTGGTATATCTACACAATGGCATTCTATACAGCAGCAAAAAAAAAAAAAAGAAAGAAAGAAAGACACAATGAAATTTGAGGAAAAATGGTTGAACCAGGAACAGATCATTCTCAGTGAACTT
Organism: Dipus sagitta; assembly: GCA_036346955.1. Lineage (NCBI taxonomy): Eukaryota > Metazoa > Chordata > Mammalia > Rodentia > Dipodidae > Dipus > Dipus sagitta. The sequence goes on from CM070791.1 coordinate 19,129,452, forward strand.
ACCCAATCACAGAAATAAAATCTCCATATAGTCTCACTCATGTACAGCACCTAACCTGAATCTACCAAAGATACCTTACATATCCAGCAAGCATCTCGTGGACTAGGTACTAGGAAGAAAGGGGAGGGAGGTGAGGGCATCAAAGGGGTGGGAAACACAAATCTAGACCCAAATAGGCAATGGTACCATAAAATTCTACTTACTAATAGACAGACCAAATGGCTGATCCTTCACCAGGCCCTTACAGGAAACACCTGAACCACAAGACACTGGAGAGGGTAGGGTCAAGACTAGCCTTAATCTTCTACATCTTCCCTCCCACCCCCCTTCTCTCCCTGTCCCTCTCTTTCTCTCTTCTCCCTAACTCTTGTATATTAGTTCTTTTTCCTCATTTTCTTGGTGGGCAATGACCTGTAACTCCCAGTACCAGCATGCGGATATCATCCACAATGAGCTCTTGATCAGAGAGAACTACAAGGTTCCCTAAAAGACAGACAGATTTCTGTCAGAGTATTTGATGACATACCAAAGGTTAGTGGTAAGACCCTACTGCTGAAGACAGCTTATGTGGTTGACATGCAAAATAGAATTGCATGGCTGGAAGTTGGAAGACAGTCAGTCCCCAGACAGTAAGCACGTCTAAGGCCAGAAGGTGCTACATGGAGAACTGGGGAAAAATGACTAATATCAGTCCAAGCAATTCATGGTGTAACCTACTTAGCAGCAAATAACTTGTTTTGATGCCCACACAAGTGCAATAGTGGCAGACAGCCATGATGGGGAACCAACTGCTCTTAATTTGGCTAACTAATCTCCTCAGTGGTACGTGACCCATAGCTGGAGCTGGGAAATAAGTCAGAGCTATATCCAAACATAAGCCCACTCACCAATATCAACCAACCATCAATCATGGGCTACAAGAAGGCCTACACCTATTAAATTCTCTATAAAATAAAGTAAGGGTTATCTCATTTGTCCTGGTGCTAACTTACTCTCTGTAGGAGAATCTGCTTCTCTTTTTCAGATAGATGTAGATCCTAAGGAGAGAGCCACCCCATCATACCTCAAAAGGGCCCCAGCTGAAACTAAGAAAAATTGGGGAAACAAGCAAGGGTGCTGTTTTCCTGATGAAGCAGATACCAGCACAAGGGGGAAGTAGATCAACACAGAGAAAGATAAACTACTAGCAAATCAGAGAGCCAGAGCCTCAGAGGCCCCCAACACCTCATCACTGAAGAAGACCAAAAATGAACCCAACATGGCTCAGGGAAATTTTGTGGAAGAGGGAGGGGAAAGAATATCAGAGCCACATGTCAGGTCATGATATGCAGAGACATTTATCTTATCCATAACTGTGGGCTAACTCCACAATTCATGACCCATGTACCTCAACAAGGACAGGCCAAGGGAAGGGGGTAGGTCATGGATGAGCCTAATAATGGTACCAAAGTGACTGTATTTGCTGAATACAAAACTAACTAATAAAGAAAAAAAATTGTAGTGGATGATTTAAATACCACACTCTTATCAATTGACAGGTCATCCCCACAGAAAAATAAATAAACAGATAGACATCTGGATTAAATGAAGTCTTGAAACAAATGTAACTAACAGATATCTACAGAAAATTCCATCCCAATGCCACAAAATACACATTTTTCTAAGCAGCACATGGAACATTCTCTAAAACAGGCCATGTATTAGGACACAAAGCAAACCTTAACAAATACAGGAAAATTGAAATAAACCCTTGTACTCTATCTGACCACAATGGGATTCAACTACAAATCAGGAACAAGACAATCTACATTTAAATCTGAACAAATCAGATACATATGACTGTGGGAAAATTTTGCTCAGTACAGTAAAAAATAAATTTTGATTCATTCATAAGTGGTATGCTTGTGAGTAAAAGAGCAAGGGATCCAAAAATTGTTAGTGTACCCATATATAGACTTCTTACACATTATTCATGACTTTCAAATGGAAAATTAAGTAACCAATCTAACTCTTACCGGTAAAGCTGTTTCATTGAGTCATATTCGCTCATATGCTTGTTTGATGTCTTAGTGTAAAACATACAATCCTTCCACATATCTCCGTCACTTTCTGTATTTTCCTTTATTCTCCAAAAGCAGCCCATTTCTGTCAAACTGCAGAAGAGGACAGAAAGCATTGGAAGAAATAGGACAAAAGTGAAACTGATCAGCTTCCCCATGTCTAGAAGTCTTCACTCTGAACTCAGATAATGTGCAGCATCAGGTAGATACACATATAACATATGCCTGCTTGTTTGTGTATCCACTCTTACTACTATTGCTAACTAGAGGGGATATTTATATCGCTAATTTCTTTCATCCTAGTCTGTGCCACCATCCCTTGGGGATTACAGAATACAATCTGAAGCTCTGCATCTGAGGTCTACATCAAGGTTATAAATACCAGGTGAAAAACATGTTGCAATGATCATCTCTTGCCTCAGGTGCTATAAGTTGAGGTATATCCAGGCATCAATCCCACTGGGATAATCTCCTGAGCATACTTGTTTTCAGACTAATTTCAACAAGCAATTTGGATGAACAGCACCTGAAATCATGTAAGCAGATTTCCTTGGAGTTTCCAAGTCAACATGTGAGGTGAAAAGGTCAGAAAGGTTTGCTGCTCATCATAGCTCATGCAGACATAACACCATTGTCTCTTCCATTGTTCAAGCAGTGGAGAGATCTTTACATACCTCACTTTCATCAGCATCATAGTATTTACTGTGTGGTCCATGCACTACACATAGCACTTTTGTGCTTGTAATATCCCACACCTCCATGTTTCCCATTGTCTGAGTACACAATAAAGAAAATAATCATGGCAAGTCCAGCAATTCCCAGGCACTCTCCCAATAACAATGCAGACACTCAGCTTCATATTTTGTTCTAATACATGGCCTTCCACCTTATTCTTCAGTTCCCACAGTTTAATAAGCTGTGATGACCCAGATTCTCATTTTTAACATTGTTTTTCTCCATTGTCTATTTTTCCCTTGTTACAGGATTCCACATGGAATTTAACTTTAGATTTTATGATCATACACTGAAGTTCTACCTACTGAGTAAGGAATTATTTTTGTTTTTGCTTTCACATTATGTCTTGCCAATTGGACAGTAAATAAATGAGTGTGAGGGGCTGGACACATGGCTTGGTGGTTAAGATGATTGCCTGCAGTCAAAGGACCTAAGTTCGATTCCCTGGGACCCATGTAAGCCAGATGCACAAGGTGGCACATGCATCTGGAGTTAATTTTTCATGGCTGGAGGCCATGGTCAGCCCATTCTTTATCATTCTCTCTCACTCTTCCTCTGCCTCATTCTGCCTCTCAAATAAATAAATAAAATAAAATAAAAATGAATGAGTCTGGAATGATGGGCCTGCTTTTTCCTTGATTTGAACTGTATAGAAAGTTGCACTAATTTAGGTAATTTCTCTTTTGAACATCGAGATAGATCTTGACACTTGAAATAAGGCTCAACTCTCCTGATTTATTTCCTTATTTCAAATCTTATATTAGCTGGGCTTGGTGGCACATGCATTTCATCCCAGCACTTGGGACTCAAATGTAGGAGGATTGGCATAAGTTTGAAGCCTTTCTGAGACTGAATAGTGAATTCCAGTTCTGCTTGAGCTAGAGGGATACCCTACTTTGAAAAAAAAAAATCACTACTCACTGATTTTAAATCTGCAAAGAATGATCCTGGAGGACTCTAAGAGGCACATGCTGAGGAAACATGGAGAATCAGTCATGGAAGGAGTGGAAATTCATCCTTGAGGATAATACAGTGTTTAACATGTTGTCATTAGTATTTACTGTCATTATTTCCTTCTTATATTGCTTAAATAAAAATCTTTTGTTTTTGGATTTTTATTACTTTTTTTATTAATTAGTTTTGTACTCAGTGAATACAGTCAATTTGGTACCATTGTTAGGCTCATCCATGTCCTACCCCTCCCCCTGACCCCTCCTTCTTGAGGTATATGGGTCATGCATTCTGGAGTTAGCCCACAATTATGGGTAGGATAAATGTCTCTGGATATCATGACCCAACATGTGGCTCTGACATTCTTTCCACCCCTCTTCTGCAAAATTTCCCTGAGCTATGTTGGTTTCATTTTTGGTCTGCTTCAATGATGAGGTGTTGGGGGCCTCTGGGTCTCTGGCTCTATGATTTGGTAGGAGTTGATTTTTCTCTGTGTTGATCTCCTTCACCCTTGTTCTGGTACCCAGTTCACCAAGAAAAGAGCACCCTTGCTTGTTTCACCAGTTGTTCTTAGTTTCAGCCAGGGCCCTTTTGAGGTATGATGGGGTGGCTCTCTCCTCAGGGTCTACATCTATCTGAAAAAGAAAACCAGATTCTCCAACGGAGAGTAAGTTAGCACCAGAGAAATGAGATAACCCTTACTTTTTTATAGAGAATTTAATAGGTGTAGGCCCTCTTGTAGCCCACGATTGATGGTAGCTTGTTCATGGAAAGCAGGCTTATGTTTGGATGTGGCTCTGACTTGTTTCCCAGCTCCAGCTATGGGTACCATACCACGGAGGGGATCAGTTAGCTGAATCAAGAGCAGTTGGTTTCCCACCATGGCTGTGCGCCACTATCGCACTTGTGTGAGCATCACGGCAGGTTATTTGTTGCTACGTAGATTAGACCATGAGTTGCTTGGACAGATATTGGTAATTTTCCCCCAGTCCTCCCTGTAGCACATTCTGGCACTAGACATGCTTTCTTGGGACTGACTCTCTTCCAGCTTCCAGCCATGCCATTCCATTTTAAGTGTCAACCATTTAAGATGTCTTCAACAGTAGGGTCTTACCACTAACCTTTGGTAGGTCATCAAGTGCTATGACAGAAATCTGTCTGTCTTTTAGGAAACCTTGTAGGTGTCTCTGATCAAAAGCTCATTGTGGATGATAGCCACATGCTGGTACTGGGAGTTACAGGTCAGTGCCCACTAAGAAAAGGAAGAAAAAGATAAATAACATAAAAAAGGAGAGATCACAACAGACATAAGTGAAATTGGGAGAATCATTAGGACTTACTTGGAAAACCTGTACTCCACAAAACTGGATAAGGTGGAGGAGATGGAAAAATCTTCTTATTAACAGCATATTTTACATGTGTGCATCACACCATTTTTCCCTTATCCCCCATCCTCTTCCCCATTACACTGGGGACTCTCTTCCATATGGTTACATGTATTCCCCACAGGGTTGTGGGATATGCATTGTGGGAGGAGCAGTTAGTTATTTTTGTGGAGCAGGAGTGCCTCTGAGCATGATTTCTCAACATGTGGCCTTTACAATCTTTCCATCCCATCTTCGACAAAATTCCTTGAGCCATTTTGGGTGGGTTTTAAATCTACTTCAGTGATAAGCTCTTAGGAGCCTCTGGATCTCTGCTTTGGTAGGTGTTGAGTATCCTCAGGGTCTGTCTGCTTCACCATGGTGCTGGTTATCAGGTTCAGCATAGAATCTGCTCTCTTTTTAAAAAAAAATTTTTTTTGTTAATTTTTATTTATTTTACATACAGAGAGAAAGAGGGAGAGAGAGAGAGAGAGAGAGAGAATGGGCGTGCCAGGGTTTCCAGCCACTGCAAACTGAACTTCAGATGTGTGCACCCCCCTGTGCATCTGGCAAACGTGGGTACTGGGGAATTTAGCCTCGAACTGGGTCCTTAGGCTTCACAGGCAAGCACTTTACTGCGAAGCCATCTCTCCAGCCCAGAAGCTGCTCTCTTGATCCACTCCTCAATTCCTATTGGGTTTCATCTTTGGCTTTGCTGAAGTGAGAAGGGTAGCTTATCCCCAAAAGTGTTGCTACCTTCTGAAAAAAGAACAGGTTCTCCAATGGAAGAAATGAGTCAGAATAGTTTAAATGCGATAAGCATTATTAATTTAAGGAGATTTTTATAGGTGCAACCCCTCTTTTAGTCAAAGACTCATGAGATCCTGACACTGGAAAGCATAGTTTTTGTCCCCATAGTACTCTAGCCTTGTTCTCAATTCCAGATATGGGTTCCTTTACACTGAGCAGATCTCTTAGCCAAGAAAACTACTGATTACCTACCACACCCATGTGCCACTATAGCACTGGAATGTGCATCCTGTCAGGATATTTGCTTCTGAGTAGCTTAAACCTGTGTTTGCCCAGACCATTGTTGGCCACTTTCTCCCAGTACCTCAGGAAGTGCTTTCCAGCACTAGTTTTTCTCTAAATGTTCCACTTCTCACTACAGAGATATATACTCAACCATGTTTATAGCTTCTCAATTCATAGTAGCTAAGAACTGTAATCAACCCAGGTGCTTACCACTGGATGAATGGATAATGGATGTATGGTACATTTACACAGTGGGATTCTACTGAGCAGTAAGAAAAAATGATAGCGTGAAATTTGTAGAAAATGGGCATACATGGAACAGATCATACTCAATGAACACACATGGTTACAGGAAAAAAAAAAATAACCTTTGCATGTTCTCACTCACTTTTGGCTCCTAATCTGAACCAGTTTGAGTTGCTCACATACCTGATAGGCAACTTATGGCTCAGACATTTGGGTTAGACGGTTTGGAAGAGATGTGAAGGATAGGATGAGTTAGGTTTGGGGGACACACAAAACCAAATCCAAAATGAACTAGTATCCTAGAAGCCTTTATCCCTGGAGGTCAGCTACTAGATATAACCTTCAACTGGAATATGTGGGGAACACCTAAAGAAAGGTCCCTGCAGAGGATGAGATGATGCTTTACCTTAATTTTGTTTTTGTTGTTGTTGTTACCATGGAACTGTAACTCCCAGAACCAGAGATTGGTTGCTATCCAAAATGAGCTGTTAATTTGTCAGACCTTCAAGGTCCGTCACCAAAAAAAAACAATTTTCTGTCAAAGCACTGGGATATTTAGCTGAGGCCAAAGGTAAGATCATGCTTTAATTTTTAGTTGGTATGGAACAGAATATATTTCTACATGAAATAGTAATGTGTGTGATATTGCAATTTGAGCATAATGCTCTTCCATCACCTATGTCTATCCCTTTCCCAATTATTATATTATCCCTTCCTTACACTAAATATTGCCCTTATGTTTCTTGTCCTATATATTTATTATATTTTGCATATGAGCATGAAAAATATTTGTCATCTTGTTTTTTATTGCCCATTTTTACATTAGTTTCCATCTCCCAGCTCCTTTTAGACTAATTCCTTCCCTGAAATGGCTATTTTCTGTTACCATTAGTACACACATAAAATTTAAAATATAAATATGAGGGAAAGTATATTTTGTTTTGAATCTGACTTATTTTCCTTAACATGACAAACCCCTGATTCATGCACTTTGCTAATGTATTACTAATATTGTTTCTTAAGTCTAAATAAAATTCTACTGTACATGTTTATTTGTATGTATATATGTAGGTAGGTAGTTATGTAATTTTCAGTGCTCATTCATGTGAAAATTGGCATGCAGTATGATTCTGACCAATGCATTTGACTATTCAATGATTCAATGATGTCTGGGAAGTTTGAGGCTCCAATTTTAAATATCATTTATATATTCACATATTAGTTACCTTCCAAAAGAATTGATGAGAAATATTGTCTCCCTTCTGATTATGTCTGGTTTCTCTGCTGTTTTCTTTCTTGCTTGATGCTTTTTATAAGCATATGTTCCCATTTGTCCATTCTTGTTGTTATTTCCTGAGGCACTGGAGCCTTTTCAGGATTTTCCCTTCTCTATAAGAAGGTATTAAAGAATCTTTCCAATATATACCTCAAGTTCTAAATTTTATGTCTTATATGTAAATCTGTCATCAATTTTCAATTTATATTTTCATATGGTGAGAAATACAGATCTTGGTGGATTTTCTGTGTGGATATTTATTTTCCCATCATGAATTCTTATGAAGTCACTTATCTCCAATACATGGTTTTGGTACATGTAACAATTTTTCATTACTGTTAACAAATACCATACCAGGAGCAACTTATGAATGGAAAAGAACTTCTTTCCCATTATACCATGATGGGAAAGGCATGGCAGGCATGAGTGGGAAGCTGAATCACGTTGTCATGTAGGACTCAGAAGAACAGTGAGTGACAAATGTTCTCCAGTTGGGCTCCAGCACCTGAAGGTTTCATAACCTTCCCAAACAAAGGCAACTGTATATACAACAGAGAGGTGAATTCTAGCACCCAGCTGGATTTCCCTTTTTATTTAGAACATAACTACAGCTCTTCAGTTATTCCACCCATAAGGTTGAGGATTGACCAAGATCTTAGTGACCACTCTGAGGCAAAGATGGAAGGTTTTATTTGGAAAAAAAACATGAGCTCCCAGGACTGATTCTCAAGAGTGGAGCAGTGAACTTTGAGATTACAGATAGTGGTGGGATATATAGAATTCTTCAGTTGGGGGAAGGTGAGGAAGGGAAATATCTAGGGTGTGAGGCCATGTGATAAGGAGGCAGGAAACCTAGACCTGGGGCACTGTTAGGCAAGGAAGGGATAATGGCCGGGTGGTTCCTTAAGGAATGTGGATGACCCACTTCCTTGTGTCTCTGTTGCCCTCCTGCTGTCCTTTGTGACTCCATATTGTCCTGATCTAACATTCCAGCCTTTTGTTAATGATAAGAGACAAAGGTTAATTTTTTTTTCATGCTGACCATAATGATGATGAGTTCTTGTGGGAGAGACTGGATACTGAAGTCCATTGGTCTCTCTTCAGGGGAGATGATGAGGAGGCAATTTCATGGTGGCTAGAGGTAGCAGAGTGGTGAGATCAATAATGCCAGTGTAGCATGTTGATACAATTTGGCCCTGAGTGAAGCAGAGACTTCTCTCATACCATCTCTGTATTGAGGGATCTCTATATTCAGGGCATTCGCTGGCAGACACCTGTTATAGAGAAGGTGAGGGAGATGGGCTCTGTGTGCCACATAAGAAGAAAGAAGGGACAATAAAGAAGCTGGTTATTCTTTTTTATGCTATTTTTATTTTTGGTTTTTTGAGGTAGGGTTTAACTGTAGTCCATGCTGACCTTTAATTCACTATGTAATCTCATGGTGGCCTTGAATTCAGGACAATTCTCCTACTTCTGCCTCATGAGTGCTGGGATTAAAAGTGTGGACCACCATGCCCAGCTGAAGCTTGTTATTCTTCTCAACAGCTATGACATCAAAATGCCAGGTGTAAAGGGAGGATAAGCATTAAGAGGTGAGGGATAGAGGGACTGGGGCAAGAGAGGAGGCAGAGGAGCATTTTGGGATCAGGGGAAGATTAAGAACAGAAGACAGTTTATGTTTGAGTGTGTCCGTTGGGGTTGCAGTGTAGTTATCCCTGAATGAGATAGGGGAAGGGCTAAGGAAGGAGGGGGGCAAGGAATAGGTCTGATTCTGGCTAAGGCAAGTGGGAGGAGCTGGGGTCAGGGGAGGTGAAGTTAGTCAAGGTCAGGCAGATGCAGCAGATTTGAAATAATGTTAGAGTCTAATATTGTAAGTCAACATGAGAAAGGGGAATATATTAGTCAGACTCATTGTTGATATTGTAGTTATATTTTTCTTACTGGGTGATTAAGACCATGCTGCCTGCCAGAATTAACTGTATACTTTGGAGGACAATAATGGCTCTGCAGTAGAGACTTTTATGTACCTGTGAGGAGTTCTATGATTCTCAGTATTGTGATCTGCTAGGACAAGTCAAGGCCATGCTTGCCAGGTGGCCCTCCCTCTTTTTGGAAGCCTGGAGGACTGATTTTCCTCCAATGTGACTCTCCTGTTGCAGATACAGTGACTTGGAAATTATTTCTGGGTCCACATCCTCTCTGATCAAGAAGACAGGTAACATACCACAGGCTAAAAATTCATGCTTCCCATCATCTCCTGTGGCCTTTTGACCTGTGAGCAGGAACCAAAATATTGGTTATCCTTGTAACTTCAATGTTTCCAATTGATTGTGGCTTCTACATATGGTTATTAATCACTTAGAGAGACTGGATATATCTAACTAGCAAAAAAGATTAGTTAAAAGGGGTGCAGAACATACCTGGTTAGCAAAGCAGATATAGTTAGAGAATGACACAATAGTTTAAAATCATTCTCATTAATATTTAAGTTTAGTTTTCAAGTGAGAGTGTAAACTACATCTGGAACACAGAAAGCATACACATTCTATCTTTTAAGTATTTGTCAGTTATAAGCATATGCAGAACATTTTAGTAGCCCTGAAAACAATATTTTATCAATTATTTTATTAATAACTTTAAGGCAATTGATTTAACCTAAACTTAGCATCTTTGCTTGAAAACAGTTTTGACTAGTCGGTATATCAATGTAAGTACCGATTTCCCCCAAACTGGAAGTAGAAAATCAATTTAAGATTATTTTTCTAGGACAGGAAACATATTTTAAGTATCAATATCTTTATAAGCAATGAACTTAAGATACCAGTAATGAGAAAATTAATTAAGTGAAACCTTGACTGAGCCTGGTTACACATAGTTCAAGAATAAAATAAAGGGCTGGAGAGATGGCTTAGCACTTAAGTGCTTGCCTGTAAAGCTTAAGGACCCTGGCTCGAGGCTCGATTTTCGAGGACCCACATTAGCCAGATGCACAAGAGGGCGCACCTGTCTGGAGTTCGTTTGCAGTGGCTGGAAGCCCTGGTGTGACCATTCTCTCTCTTTCTCTCTCTCTTTCTCTCTCTCTCTCTCTCTCTCTCTCTCTTCTTCTTTCTCTCTCTGTCACTCTCAAATAAATAAATAAAAATGAACAAAAAAAATTTTTTTTAAAGAATAAAATAAAACCTGGTCATTGTTGAATTAAGCAAGCCTGATTTTAACAGGCATTAGAGACAATATGACAGACACATTGCAACTTTTTAAATACGTACGTTTTACCACTGAACATTTTTAAGGCTTAACTAAAAAAATATTTGTAACTGTTACATAAAGCTTAGACAAACTATATGAACATTATTTGTATACAGTGGACTTTCAAAATAAGTAACTTTTTATAAGAGTTAGATAATAGCCTCAGTATTAGTCTAGAAAAATCAGCATGAACAAGACAAGAACCATCTTAAAATTATAGAGTTTTAGCCAGGCATGGTGATGCATGCTTATTGATAGCCAAACATCATGGAATTTGTATAAATCAAATTACAATATTCTGATATCTGGAAAAGTCTGATATTAAGAAAGTAGAGTTTACATATTTAAGGCACACGAGGCCACAGAGAGTAAATTATGAACAAAAGATAGGCTGACAGAATTTATATGTGGTAACATTTTTGGCTTAAATATGAAGATGTGAAAAATTGTATAATTTTTAAGTACATCAGAATTGAGATAACTTTTTTATAATTTTTATCAGAATTGGGATATCTCATAAAAATATATACACATTTTTTGCATTCTTAAAAGCTAAATAAGATGTCCATCAATCTATAAGCCAGTTTTTGAAATTAATTTAGCTATACTTAACATGCCCAAAGAATAGAGGAACTGCCATGATTTAATTCAAGAAAAGAGACAAGTCTCATGAAAAAGAGAGGGGATGGACATGTCAGAGCAACTTGTTATTGCAAACAAATTCCAAATGTATGCTCCATTATGTGCATTTGGCTTTGCAAATAAGCACCTTGAACTGCTGAGCCATAAAGAAATATTTTAATCTCTTCCAAATCAATTTTATAGAACTCTATTGAATTCCAAACATAAACAAAATTTTATGACACAATCTATAACTATTCGAACCTTAGTCAACTATATAATTCTATCAGTGGTACTTTGGTAAACTTGTGCAGTAATGACATAAGTTAAAATTAAAGTATTAAGACTGATTGTCAGAGAAACTGAGGAATTACATCTTAAAATTACAACTTAGTTTATTTTTTTATTATTTATTTATTTATTTATTTATTTATTTTTACTGTTTACCATGAAGTAAATAGCTTTTCAAGTGTGTGACAGATAAATTCTGTTTAATGTTTTAAATGTGGTCTATTTACCTTATAAATTAAGAAAAAAAAGTAAATACTTCTTTTGTGGGATTTTTTTGAGGCACGATTTTAGATATAATAAACTTAGGAGAGAATTAAATATTAATGACTCAATTTTAACCTTAAGGTTTAGTTAACAGTTTTACAAATATAGGAACCTAGTTAACTTGGTTCGGTACTCTAAATTCAGTTTTCATGATGATTATTTTGAATTATTATGAGCAGAGTAACATCAGTGAGTTAAAGTTTACCACCTGAATACCATAGCAACCTGCTATCAGCCAGGGCCATACTTTGTTAGTCTGATGTAAGTCCTAGGTTAATAGTCATTTTATATCACAAGAAGTCTGTAATCTGATTAAGTACTTTGTCTTTAAACTTCTGTTTAAGCTTACTCATATCTTCATCTACATACTTTACTCATACCTTCATTTATATGCTTTTACATTGCAATCCATGTAACCACTATGTAACCATCTTTTTCATCAAACATTTAGCATCCAACATATAAAGTTTTCTCCAATTTGTCTTTTTCAGTCAGTTCATCTCATAACTACCAAAAAATACCTTTTATTGTCCTTACCAAAACACTTTTAATATGACATTTTTTTTCTTCAAAGGGCCTTTTGAAATAACTTTTTAAAAGAAAGAATAGATCATACTTGACTTATACTATTTACCCAGAATAAACATAAAGATTTTGGAACTTTATTAATAACTTTCCTGAAACACATTTTAAAAAATATGACAGCATACTTGAACATTATTAGAAATTATTATTCTGTGCTGGGAGTGCTTTTCTTTAAGATCTTGGTTTACATCATTCCAAGCACTTCTGCCAACCTCTATATTCTCTGTCTCTCTCATTCTCTTTGTGTGTGTGTGCACCAACACATGACAACATGCATGTGGACATCAGAACACAAATTTCTGGAGACATTGTCACCTGTACCCTTCTTTGAGACAGGAATTCTCTCTCTGTATTCTCACTCTGCTACTGTTGTCTAGTGTTCACATCACAAGTTGCCAGGAAATTTGCTCATCTTCTCCTTCTATGTTGCTGTGAGTGACATAAGCATGCTTAGATTATAAAAGCTAGTCATGGCAGCTGTCTTTTTTTTTTTTTTACATTGGTTCTGGGAATTGAACTTAGGTACACCAGAATTTCTCAAAAATACTAACCAGAAATTTACACAACCCCACTTATATTAAAATTTTTCTATTTAAAAATTTGTTATACTTCTGAAAGACCTGCTTTAATCATGACTGTGTGTTTCTTTCCTGCTGCTTTAATTTTAAAAATTACTGAAACAGCCAAGCATGGTGGCACACACCTTGAATCCCAGCACTTGGGAGGCAGAGGTAGGAGGATCGCAGTGAACTCAAGGCCACCCTGAGACTACATAGTGAATTCCAGGTCAGCCTGGGCTAGAGTGAGACCCTACCTTGAAAAACCAAAATAATAATAATAATAATAATAATAATAATAATAATGAAACAAAGAACTGGTTCTTTGAAAAAATGAAGAAGATTGATGAAACCCTAGCCAAGGTGATCAAGCAAAAAAAAGAGAAGTCTCAAATTAAAAAATCAGAAATGAATAAGGAGAGATCACTACAGACATAAATGTAATCAGAATAATCATCAGGGCATACTTCCAAAATCTCTACTCCACAATTTAAATAATCTGGAAGAAATGGATGAATTCCTAGATGCATACCACCTACAAAACTAAACTCAGAGCAAATTAATCTTCTAAACAAACCTATCACATTCATGAAGATTTAAAAGGTAATCAAAAACATCCCCAAAAAGAAAAGTGTAGGACTGGACAGCTTCTCAGCTGAATTCTATCAAATCTTTATAGAATTGAAACCAATTTTTCTCAAATTATTTAACATAATTGGAGACCAGAGAATCTTCCCTGGTTTCCTATTATGAAGCTAATATCTCACCTGAATACCAAAACCAGACAGAAACACAACAAGGAAATAAAATTATAGGACTATATCCTTAATGAACTTAGATGAAAAGATCCTGAACAAAATCCCTGCACACCAAATTCAACAACACATCAAAAGTATTATCCACCTTGACCAAGTAGGCTTAAACCCAGAAACTGGTCAATGTAATATACCACATAAATAAACTGAATCATAAGAACCACATGATCATCTCAATTGATGCAGAGAAGGCCTTTGAAAAAATACAACACCACTTTATGATCAAAACACTAGAAAGAATAGTCATGGAGGGTTTATATCTCAACACAATAAAGGTTATATATAAAGCTCCTAACGCCCAAATAATTCTTAATGGAGAATAAGTCAAAGAGTTCCCACCTAGATTGGGAACAAAACAGGGGTGCCCACTCACCACTGCTCTTCACCATATTATTAGAAGTACTAGCCTGAACAATAAGACAGGAGAAGGAAATAAAAAGGGATTCGAATTGGAAAGGAAGAAGTCAAGTTAGCCCTACTTGCAGATGGCATGATCCTACATATAAGTCTCCATCCCATAATTTCTATAGGTGATAAATTCCTTCAGCAACATGGAAGGATACAAAACCAACGTACAAAAATCAGTAGCTTTTCTATATACAAAGGACAAATATACAGAGAAAGAACTCAGTGAGGCTGTTCCATTTTCAATACCAACAAAAAAATTAAATACCTTGGAATAACACTAACAATGGATGTGATGGAAGTATATAATGAAAATATAAAAACACTCAGGAAAAAAGTAGCAGAAGACTTATGAAGGTGGAAGGACCTCCCATGTTCCTGGATAGGTAGAATTAATATTGTGAAAATGGTGATTCTATCACAAGCAATATATATATTTAATGAAATAACAATAAAAATACCAGCATCATTCTTCACCGAGACTTAAAAAATGATGTCAAAATTCATATGGAATGGCAGAAGGCCTCACATAACCAAGCATATCCTGAGCAAAAGTAACACCTCTGGTTGTATCACTACACCTGATCTAAAGCTATATTACAAAGCCATAGTGACAGAACCAACATGGTACTGGAATGAAAACAGAAACATAGACCAATGGAACAAAATTGAAAACTCAGACTTTAGGGCAAGCAACTACAGCTGCTTGATCTTTGACAAAGGTGCCAATGATATAGACTGGAGAAAAGAGAGTATCTTCAACAAATGGTGATGGACAAATTTATGACCATATGTAGAAAAATGAAATTAGACCCATTCATTTTGCCATACAAAAAATCAAGTACAAATTGACTAAAGACATCAATATAAGACCTGAAACACTTCAACTACTGGAAGAAAAAATACAAGGTACTCTCCACGATACAGGGCTGGGAAAAGACTTCCTGAACAAAAAACCCCAGTAGCCAAGGAAATTAAACAAGCACTCAATCGATGGGATCTCATGAAGCTAAAAAGATTTTTCACAGACAAACATACCATGAGCAGAGCCAATAGATTACCCACTGAATGGAAGAAAATCTTTGCCAGCTATAACACAGAAAGAAGCCTAATACCTAGAATCTACAAAGAACTCAAAAAACTAAACAATAACTAATACAAAAGAGTTAAAGAGAAGAGAGAGAGAGTGAGCATTGACCTGCAACTCCTAGTACCAGCATGTGGCTATCATCCACAATGAGCTTCTGATCAGAGAGACCTACAAGGTTTCCTAAAAGACAGACAGATTTCTGTCAGAGTACTTGATGACCTACCAAAGGTTAGTGGTAAGACCCTACTGCTGAAGACACCTTATGTGGTTGACACTTAAAATGGAATGGCATGGCTAGAAGCTGAAAGAGAGTCAGTCCCCAGACAGTCAGCATGTCTAGTGCCAGAAGGTGCTACATGGGCGACTGGGGGAAAATTACCAATATCAGTCCAAGCAATACATGGTATAATATACTTAGCAGCAAATAACCTGTAGTGATGCTCACACAAGAGCAATACTGGCACACAGCCATGGTGGGAAACCAAGTGCTCTTGATTCGGCTAACTGATCTCCTCAGTGGAATGGTACCCATAGCTGGATCTGGGAAACAAGTCAGAACCATATCCAAACACAAGCCCGCTCTCCATTAACGAGCTACCACCAATCATGGGCTACAAAAGGGCCTACACCTATTAAATTCTTTTTTAAAAAGTAAGGGTTATCTCATTTCTCTGGTGCTAACTTACTCTCCATTGGAGAATCTGCTTTTCTTTTTCAGATAGATGTAGATCCTAAGGAGAGAGCCACCCCATCATAACTCAAAAGGGCCCCAGCTGAAACTAAGAAGAACTGGCAAAACAAGCAAGGGTGCTCCTTTCTTGGAGAACCGTGTACCAGAACAAGGGTTAAGGAGATCAACACAGAGAAAAATCAACTCCTACCAAGTCAGAGATCCAGAGACCCAGAGGCCCCCAACACCTCATTACTGAAGCAGACCAAAAATGAACCCAATATGGCTCAGGGAAATTTTGTTGAAGAGGGGTCAGAAAGAATGTCAGAGCCACATGTTGGGTCATGATATGCAGAGACATTTATCCTACCCATAACTGTGGGCTAACTCCAGAATGCATGACCCATATACCTCAACAAGGAGGGGCCAGGGGGAGGGGGTAGGACATGGATGAGCCTAACAATGGTACCAAATTGACTGTATTTGCTGAGTACAAAACTAATTAATAATAAAAAATAATAAAATAAAATAAAAACTAAACAATAAAAAATCAAACAACTCACTCCAAAAGTAGAGCAGAGAACTAAATAGGGAGTTCTCAAAGGTTACAATTACAAATGGCTAACACACGTTTTAGAAAACGTTCAACCTCCCTTACCATAAGGAAATGCAAATCAAAACAACTATGAGATTCCACCTTACCCCAATAAGGACAGCAAACATTAAAAAATCAAATGAAAACAAATGTTGGCAAGGCTGTGGAGAAATAGGAATCCTCACTCACTGTTTGTGGGAATGTGAGCTGGTACAACCACTGTTGAAATCAATTTGGAGACTCCTTGAAAAGATGAATATATAGTTACCAGCAGACACTTTTATTCCCTTATTGGGCATTTACCTTAAAACTTCCACATCTCCATTCAGAAATATTTACTCAACCATGTTTATAGCTGTTCAATTGATATTAGCTAAAACCTGGAATCAACCCAGATGCCCATCATTGGATGAATTGATAACCAAGATTTGGTATACTTACACGATGGAATTCTTCTCCAACAAAAAGAAGAAATGACATATTAAAAGTTGTAGAAAAATGGACGAACTTGGAACAGATCATTTTAAGTGAACTCACACAATCACAGTAAGACAATCATTGCATGACCTCACTCATCTGCATTTCCTAACCTGGATCAGCCCAAGTTTCTGACATAAGTGAATAGCATCTTGAGGCTTGGACATTAGGGAGGGTAGGGTTCTGGGGAAGGGAAAGGGTGGGAGTGGGGGAACACAAACTCTGGACACAAATTGAACTGGTACTATGGGATACTATATCCTGGAAATCAGCCAAAAAGGTGGAACCTTAAAGTTGCCTTAGTGGGAGTTCCTAAATCTAAGGAGCCTAGAGAGAGTGAGATGAAACCTAACCTCAAATTTCTTCTGCTTCTTTCTTCTCTGGATTTTTCTTTTTTCTTTTCCCTTGGTGCTGGCCTGTAATTCCCTGTACCAGGATGTGGTCTATATCCACAATGATCTGTTGATCTGAGAGACCAACTAGATATCCAAAAACAAACACCTCAGGATGACCTGGAGCTCACTCTGTAGTCCCAGGCTGGCTGCAATCTCAGACTGGTCCTAACTCTGCCTCCCAAATGCTAGAATTAAAGGCATGAACCAACACACCTAACTAAAACCCTGTTATTTAAAGATGGTTCCTGTCCTGTTCATGGTGCTTTTCCTAAATGATTATCACTGAGGTTATAATCTAAGTCATAAAGTGATGACATGGTCATTGTATCTCTGTTCATAGGAAACTGAGAAAGCTCCCCATATCCTAGAGAAAATGGCTATATACAAACAATGTTAATATAGTTTGTCTAAGCTTAATATAACAGTCATAAATGTTTCTTTAATGAAGCCATAAAACAGTTCTAAATCACTTTGCATTTGTAATAATGACTCTAAGGTATACTAGAATCATGCCAAGTTAACTCAACAATGACCATATTTGACTTTATTCTTAAGCTATGTATAATCAGTCATCACGCCCAGCCTCTGTCAAGCTTTTATTTAAGTAAATTCATTATATATATATATATATATATATATATATATATATATATATATATACTTAAGATATGATTCCTTCCCTAGAAAAATAATCTTAAACTGCTGCTCTGCTTCCAGTTAGGGGAGTAATTGGCACATGCATAGGTATACAGACTAGCCAAAGTTGCTTTCAAACAGAAATACCAAGTTTTTATACTGTATTATCTTTGCCTGACATAGAATATCTAGATTAAATCAATTGGTTTAAAGTTATATAAAGTGATAAAATATTGCTTTCATGGCTACTAAAATATTCTTCCTGTGCTTATAACTGACAGGTAATTAAAAGATAAAATGTGCCAGGTGTAGTGGCACCTTCCTTTAATTCCAACAGATGAGAGGCAGAGGTAGGAGGATTGCCATGAGTTCAAGGCTAGCCTGAGAGTACATAGTGAATTCCAGGTCAGCCTGGGCTAGTTGAGACCCTACCTAGAAAAAACAACAGGTCAGAAGTCCATAGGAGATGATGCGACACTTGCTAACTCCTAGCCTCTGGTAAGTCACCTGTCCTCTTGATCAGAGAGGATATGGAGACCCAGAGCTGAATTCTAAGTCAGTGTATCTGAAACAGTAGAGTCACATCAGAGGGCAGTCAGGCCTCCAGGCTTCCCAAAAGAGGGACAGCCACTTGGTCAGCAAGGCCTTGACTTATCCTAACAGATGACAATGCTGAGAGTCATAGAACTCCTTACAGGACCCTGTACCCTAAAAGTCTCTCCTACAACTCCATTAGTGACCTTGAAGATATATAGGTAATTTTGGCACCCTACATGTTCTTAATCATTGAATAAGAAAATATAACTCCAACATATTACAATATAAGCAAAGAATCAGACTAATAGCCTCCCTTGTCTGATGGTAGGTTACAATACTAACCTCTAAAATTAACTCATGACTTCTGCCTCTGCCTGTCCATGATTAGTCAGCTACTGTTGCCTTTAAATAAAAACTCCCAAAACTGTCCTCAGTGGTTATGTTCACCTGATACTTATGATTTATATTAGTTCAAGCTATCTTTGATATGGCTTATGAAAGGAGGTATATAACTAATAACAGATCTGAGACTCCATCCTACAATGAAAAATCAAGTTAGAATTCTAGCTATTTGTACTTGATGATGTAGGTTGGGCTGGTTCTTTGAAGGTGTCTATTTGCACAGATTTATAGAGGTAAACCAGATTCACTTGCCATTGATGGTGCTCCCTTAAAATTTGTAACACAAGTGAGAGTGCCTTGTACAGTGTGCAGGTGGGTGTGATGGTCTAGAATGAGTAAGCCTTGTTTCTGTGCTACTCAAACCTTCCTGGTGTGGGTTGTCTGTGTGGACATTGTGTGGGTGAGCATGGTGGTCTGGAACATGTACGCTAGACCCCTATTTCCAGGCTCCCCCCTCCTCCCAGGTCTGAGTTCCTTAAACAGAGAGTGTGTTGGCAGGCACAGTGGTTTACAGTGAATAGGACATAAATCTGTTTCCAGGCTCCTCTCAGTTCCCTAGTCTGGGTTGCCAGCACTGACAGTGTGTGGGTGGGCCAAATGGTCTGGAGTGAGTTGGCCAGATACCTCTTTCTGGGCTCCTCACACCTCCCCAGTCTGGGGTGCCTGGTAGTTCCCATTGTGCCTTTCTTGGGAAGGCATAGTTCCTGTATGAGCTCTGGAATTAGGCCATTTCCTTGGGTATCCTGATTGACCACTGGGTACCAACATTTCTGTTAACCTGAGTCAGAGGGTACATGGGAAAAAGTTAAAAAAAAAAAAAAACTTGCTTCCTCCACACTAAAATAAAGAACCTTCCTAAAATGAATAGACAACAATGCAAAAAAAAAAAAAAAAACTAATGAAAGTCAGAAAACTTACAGATCACCACCAAAGTTTCCTTGTCCTATAGTGACAAACCTGTAATAAAATCATAGAAAAATGTAAAGAAATTCATTCCCAAAATGAATAAACAACAACCAATAAGACCCTGATCAAAAAAATTGCTGAACTAGAAGCAAACCATCAAAAACCAATAATAATATCAATGAAATTTAACAGAATAGTCTCCTAGAGCATTCAGTTTTTGACAGTAAGCTTAACTTCTTTAAAGGAAATGTTAAGAGATATGAATAAATTGAAGGTGAGTGAAGAAATGGAAAATCTTAATATCCAGTTTATCAAACTTAATGAAGACCTGATCAAATGCAAGAATGAACTCCAGGAAGAATCAAGAAAAATCAGAACTTGAATTGTAACCATACCTCAAAATAGAGATGGATATGATGCAAAATGATACAAAAACAACAGCAACAACAACAAAAAAAACAAAAATCAAATAGAAATTATAAAATCCTCATTAGAATCCCTCACCAACAGAGTTACTCATGTGGAAGGCAGAAGCTCTGACCTGGAAAACAAGACAGAAGAAATTGATCAAGAAGCCAAAAACTTTCCTAAGTTCAAAAAATCAAGTGAACAGAACATGGGAAAACTGTGGGACATCCTAAAATGATCAAATCATCTGGATCATGTATATAATAAAGGAGAAGAAGTTCAGGCCAGAGGCCTAGAGACCACAGTCAACAAAATTATTGAAGGAAATTGTCTGAATCTCTGAAAGAGAGGTCCATCCAGATACAAGAAGTCGACAGAACACCAAACAGACAGGACCAAAGAAGAGACTCTCCAAGACACATCATAGTTAAAACTCATAACAACAAAAACAAAGAGAGAATGGTAAAAGCAGCAAGAAAAAAAACAATTTACAACATACAAAGGAAATCCCATCAGAATTGCATCAGATTTCACAATGGAAACCCTGAAAAACAGAAGGGCCTGGAATGGAATGCTTCAAAGTCAGAAAAACTATGGCTTCCAAGCCAAGCTACTCTACACAATAAAAGCATCCCTGATAATAGATGGTGAAGGAAAAATCTTTCTATGAAAAAAAGTCAACTATAAGACTATACGAAGCCAAAACAAAACCTCCAGAGAATACTTGAGGGAATACTACACACAGAACAACCAATCTCAAGAACCAACAAAAGATCACAAAAACCCAAACTGACCAGGACCAACATAGTACAAAACACAAGAAAGCACCAAATCCCATAAAATGCCTCATCATAGCATGGATTAATTCAACCCTCACTGCAATAAACTTAAATATAAATAGTCTAAACTCACCCATCAAAAGACACAGGTAAACAGGATGGATCAAATAATTTGACCTTTCTATCTGCTGTCTTCAAGAAATTCACCTCACCACTAAAAATAGACACCTCCTCTTGGTGAAGGGTTGGAAATGATATACCAAGAAAATGGAAATAAAAAAACAAGTGGGAGCTTCTACATTAATATCTGATAAAATAGACTTCAAAGCAAAAATAATCAAAAAGGACAAAGATGGCCACTTCTTAGTCATCAAGGGCATGATCCAACATGAACACATCACATTCATAAATATATATGCACCAAACACAGGGGCACCACAGTTTATAAAACAAAATCTACTCAACAATAAAATAGAAATAAACATGAACACCATCATAGTCAGAGACTTCTGTACTCCACTATCATCAATAGACAGATCACACAAGCAGAATATCAACAGGAAAATAATAGAGCTTAACAACATCATAGATCAAGTAGACCTGGTGGATATCTACAAAACTTTCTGCCAAAACTCTACAAAACATTCTTCTCAGCAGCCCACAGAACCTTCTCCAAAATTGACCATATATTAGGCCAAAAAGTATGCCTTCATAAATTCGGGAATATTGAATTAACTTCTGTATCATGTCACATCAGAATGTATCAAGATAGAAATTAAAAACAAGAGACACATCAAGAACTCCACCAGTTGTGAGAGACTAAACAACACACATTTAAACAATGAATGGGTCATGGAAAATATTAAAAAAGGAATTTTACAATTCTAGGAATTGAATGATGATAATGAAAACACAGCCTACAAAAAGTGATGTGAGGACTTCCGGTTAAGATAGCAGCTTAGGAACCACACCAAAGCAGCCTAGGGGAGAAAAAGCCAAAGAATACCCAGCAAAATACACACTTTTACTAAAAAGTGAGGTGTATAAGAAATTAAAAGGACAGCAGAGAAGTAGGAGAGATCCAGAGCATCCAGAACCCACACAGGAGGCCGAAGTGGCTCTGGCAGTGGCGGCTCTGGCTCCAGCAGCAGTGGCTCCAGCAGCGGCAGTGGAAGTGGCGGCTCTGGCTCTGGCTCCAGCATTGGCAGTGCTGGCTCCAGCAGCGGCAGCAGCAGCAGCAACTCTGGCAGTGGCGGATCCAACAGCAGCAGCGGCGGCGGCAACTCCAGCAGCAGCAGTGGGGGCTCCAGCAGTGGCGGATCCAGCAGAGGCAGCTTCAGCAGTGGCAGCAGCAGCGGAGGCTCCAGCAGCAGCAGTGCCAGGTCTGTGGGGCCACAGCTGCCAGGCTCAGCTTGCCCCACAGGAAAAGCCAGTGCCCAGCTCCAGAAACCATATCAGGTGTCCAGTGATCCAGCCAGCCTACTTGAACCAACAGGACAACAAAGAGGGAAGCAAGCAGAGTGCAGCATAACTGAGACCAAAATCATCCAAAAAGGTAACTGGGATTGCACCAGGGAAGGGTCTCACTTGGTCACAAGCTGACTTGGAACCCTCAACAGACCAGAAATCTTAACCTCTTTGTTAATAGAGGTTGTTATAATACCTACTCTTGCATAAATATTCAGTGCTGTTTTTCATTGAATGTGTACATTGTTTAGTTAAATTTTAGAATCTATATGTATTTTGTTCCACTCAGCCTACTTGAATACTCCCATAGCAGGCAAACTCAACCCCTAGGAACACCTTTGTAGATACTCTGGGAGTCTTCAGAGCCACACCTAGCACCTTAAGCTCCCACCCTGAAGATATATAACATCAGATCGATTGATACACCTAAGAATACCCAGCTAACTAGAAAATTCAAGCATTAACTTAATCCAAGATGTAAAAATATATACATTATAACACAAGAAACACTAAATATCAAGACAATATAAATCCACCAAAAACTATTAATGCATCAGAAATAACCTCCAATGAGAACGAGTTAGAAAGATTTCAAAGAAGTCAAAGAAGAAATCAAAGAACTCAAAGAAGAAATCAAAGGAAGCAAATAAGACACAGGACACCAATTTAATGAAATAAACAGGTCAATACTAGACATAAGTAAGGAAATAAAAACAATAAAGAAAAACCAGTTAGAACTACTAGCAATAAAGAACACAGCTAATGAAATAAAAAACACTGTAGAAAATCTCACCAGTAGAATGGATGAAGGAGAAGACAGAATATCTAAGCTAGAAGACCAGGAGACAGATCTAATACAGTCCAACAAAGAGAAAGACAAACTAATGGAAAACTATGAGTGGGAATTTCAAGATATTCGGGACACTATGAAAAGATCAAACATAAGAAATCAGGGCATAGCAGAAGGAGAAAAAGTTCACTCCAAAGGCATAGTAGGTGTCTTCAACAAAATCATACAAGAAAACTTCCCCCAAATTGGGAAAGAGGTGCCAATGCAGATATAGGAATCCTTTAGAACACCAGCCAGACAAAACCTGGAAAGAACCTCTCCTTGCCATATTATAATCAAACTGCCAAACACACAAACCAAAGAAAAAATATTGCAAGCAGTCAGAGAGAAAAATCAAGTTACCTACAAAAGCAATCCGATCAGTTTTATGGCAGATTACTCAACACAAATTTTAAAAGCCAGAAGGGCATGGAGTGATGTATTTCAAGTTCTGAAAGATAACAACTGTCACTCAAGATTACTTTATCCTGCAAAGCTCTCCATTCAAATAGATGGAGAAATAAGGACATTCCATGACAAAAGCAGGCTAAAGGAGTATTTGAAGACAAAACCAGCTCTACAGAAAATACTTGAAAGAATCCTCCATGCTGAAGAGAAGGAAAAGCACACATATAAGGAACCTTGAAAAAAAAAAAAAAACAATACTCAAATGCTAGTTAACAAAAAAGAGCAAAGGTAGAACGGGAACTACAAAAAAAAAAAAAAAAGGCAAACATAAATACACACCTTTCAATGATATCTCTTAATATCAATGGCCTCAACGCCCCAACCAAAAGACATAGGTCTGCAGACTGGGTTAAAAGCCAGGATCCTACAATTTGTTGTTTCCAAGAAACTCACCTTTCTACAAAGGATGGATGTTATCTTAGGATGAAAGATTGGAAAACAGTGTTTCAAGCAAATGGGCCTAGAAAACAAGCAGGGGTTCCTATCCTAATATCTGACAAGGTAAACTTCAGTCCAACGTTAGTTAGGAAAGATAAGGAAGGCCACTTTATATTGATTAAAGGCACCCTCCAACAGAAGGACATTACAATCCTAAACATATATGCACCTAACATGGGGAACCCCAAATTCATCAAACAAATGCTATTAGAACTAAGGTCACAGATAACACCAAATACAGTGGTAGTGGGGGACTTCAACACCCCACTTTCATCAATTGACAGGCCATCCCAGGAAAAAATAAACAGAGAGGCATCTGGATTAAATGAGATCACAGAAGGAATGGACCTAACAGACATATACAGGAATTTCATCCAAATGCTGCAGAATATACATTCTTTTCAGCAGCACATGGAACATTCTCTAAAATAGACCATATATTAGGACACAAAGCAAATCTTAACAAATACAGGAAAATGGAAATAATTCCTTGCATTCTATCTAACCACAATGGAATCAAACTACAAATCAGTAGCAAGAAAGGCTTTAGGGCATACACAAAATCATGGAAATTAAACTGCACACTACTAAATGATAAATGGGTCAATGAAGAAATCAAGAAGGATATCAAAAAAGTATAGCGTCAAAAGATAATGAGAACACAACAACCAAAATCTCTGGGACACAATGAAGGCAGTCCTAAGAGGTAAATTTATAGCTTTAAGTGCCTATATTAAGGAATTAGAAAGTTCGCAAGTAAACGACCTAATGCTTCACCTTAAAGCCTTAGAAAAAGAAGAACATGGCAAACCAAAGTCAGTAGACGGGAAGAAATAAGAAAGATCAGGACAGAAATTGATGAAATAGAAACAAACAAACAAAGAAAAAAAGCAATCCAAAGAATCAATAAAACAAAGAGTTGGTTCTTTGAAAGGAAATACAAGATTGATAAACCCTTAGCAAACCAGACCAAAAGAAAGAGAGAAGAGACACAAATTAATAAAATTGGAGATGAAAAAGGCAACAACACAAGAGATACCAGAGAAATTCAAAAAATCATAAGGACATACTCTAAAAACATATACTCCACTAAGTATGAAAATCTGAAAGAAATGGATGATTTCCTTCATTTATATGACCTACCTAAATTAAATCAAGATAAGATTAATCACTTAAATAGACCTATAAGATGTATGGATATCAGAATAATTATCAAAAATCTCCCAATTAAAAAAATTCCAGGCCTAGATAGATTCACTGCTGAATTTTACCAGACCTTCAAGGAAGAACTAACTCCATTGCTTCTTAAGCTTTTCCATAAAATAGAAAAAGAAAGAATCCTACAAAACTCCTCCTACGAAGCCAGCATCACTCTGATACCAAAAACAAGAAAAGAAAATTACAGACCAATCTCCCTCATGAACATAGATGCAAAAATTCTGAACAAAATATTGGCAAACAGAATACAAGAATATATCAGAAAGATCATTCACCTGGACCAAGCAGACTTTATACAAGAGATGCAGGGATGGCTCAGCATATGCAAATCAATAAATGTAATACATTACAGAAATGGACAGATGGACAAAAATCATACGATCATCTCATCAGATGCAGAAAAAGCATTTGACAAATTCCAACATCCCTTCATGGTAAAAGTCCTACAGAGACTAGGAATAGAAGGATCATATCTCAATATAATAAAGGCTATTTATGACAAGCCTATAGCTAACATATTACTAAATGGGGAAAAACTGGAAGCTTTTCCAGTAAAACCAGGAACAAGGCAAGGGTGTCCACTGTCCCCACTTTTATTTAATATAGTACTGGAAGTCTTAGTCATAGCAATAAGGCAAGAGACACACATAAATGGGGTACAAATTGGAAAGGAAGAGATCAAGTTATCATTATTTGCAGATGACATGACTCTATATGTAAAGGATCCTAAAGATTCTACCAGCAATCTGTTAGAGCTGATAAACACCTACAGCCATGTAGCAGGATACAAAATAAAGACACTGACATCAGTAGCATTCCTATAAGCTAACAACAAACACACAGAGAATGAAATCAGAGAATCACTCCCATTCACAATTGCATCAAAGAAAAGAAAGAACCTTGGAATAAACCTAACCAAGGAAGTAAAGTATCTCTACAATGAAAACTATAAAACACTTAAGTGAGAAATTGCAGAGGACACTAGGAAATGGAAAAACATCCCTTGCTCCTGGATTGGGAGAATCAATATTGTGAAAATGGCAATCTTACCAAAAGCAATCTACACATTTAATTCAATTCCCATCAAAATTGTAACAGCATTCTTCATGGAAATAGAAAAAAAACAATCCAAAAATTCATTTGGAATCACAAAAAATTTCGAATACCTAAAATAATACTGAGCAACAAAAATGAGGCTGGTGGTATCACTATACCTGATTTTAACCTATACTACAGAGCCATAGTAACAAATCAGCATGGTACTGGCACAAAAGCAGACATGTAGATCAATGGAACAGAATAGAGGACCCAAATGCAAGTCCAGGTAACTATAGACACCTTATATTCGATAAAAATGCCAAAAATACTCATTGGAGGAAAGACAGCATCTTCAGCAAATGGTGCTGGGAAAACTGGGTATTTATCTGTAGAAAGATGTAAATAGATCGTTCTCTCTCTCTGTGCACAAGAATTAAGTCCAAATGGATTATAGACCTTAACATCAGACCTGATACTCTGAAACTGCTAGAGGAAAAATTAGGGGAAACTCGTCAGCATATTGGTCTTGGCAAAGATTTTCTTAATATAACACCAATTGCTCCACATATTGACTGCTGGAACCTGATGAAGTTACAAAGATTTTGTACTGCAAAGGACACTGTGAATAAAGCAAAGAGACAACCTACAGTATGGGAAAAAATCTTTGCCAGCTATACATCTGATAGAGGATTAATATCTAGCATATACAAAAACTCAAAAAATTAAATAATAAGAAATCAAAGAAGCCAATTAAAAAATGGGCTATGGAAGTAAATGGAGAGTTCTCAACAGAAGAAATATGAATGGCGTATAAGCATCTAAAAAATGTTCTACATCCCTAGTCATCAGGGAAATGCAGATTAAAACTACATTGAGATTCCATTTCACTCCTATCAGATTGGCTACCATCATGAAAACAAATGACCATAAATGCTGACAAAGATGTGGAAAAAGAGAAATCCTTCTACACTGTTGGTGGGAATGCAATCTGATCCAGCCATTGTGGAAATCAGTGTGGAGGTTCCTAAGACAGCTACAAATTGATCTACCATATGACCCAGCTAGGGCACTCCTAGGCATATATCCTAAGGACTCATCTCATTTCCTTAGAACTACGTGCTCTACCATGCTTATTGGTGCTCAATTCACAATAGGTGGGAAATGGAACCAGCCTAGATGTCCCTCAACTGATGAATGGATAATGAACATATGGCACATTTATACAATGGAGTTCTACTCAGCAGTAAATAAAAACGAAGTTATGAAATTTGCAGGAAAATGGATGGATTTGAAAGGATTATACTAAGTGAGGTAACCCAGGCCCAGAAAGCCAAGCATTGCATGTTCTCTCTCATATGTGTATTGTAGTACAGATGACTGGGCTTCTGTGTGAGAAGGAAAGAACTCAGTAGCAGAGGCCAGTAAGCTACAAAAGAGATATAGAGGGAAGAGAAAGGAAGGGAGGGGGTACTTAATATGATGGTATTGTATATATGTAAGTAGAAGAATAAATTAATGGGGGGTGAAATGGCCCAAAATGAGGTCTGGAGAAGAGATTGAGTAAAGGAAAGGTGGAGGGACAGCTAATCAAAATCTAAGAGGATATAAATAAAACATATGTAATCCTACTTTTTTGGACAATGGAACACTCAGGAGCCATAGATTGTTGCTAGAAAATTTTCAGTGCCAGGGATGGGATATCTTTCAGTGAGTTGTTTGCCAGGGAGATTCCTGATGCCCCCAAAACATTATAGGCCATTGCCGAGACACTTGGTTTTCCACCAGGAATAGATGGTAAGATCCTATTGCTGAAGACTCCATATACTTGGGCTGCAAGGCCACTGAGAAATCTTGCTGGGTCTGAGCTGATAACCTCCTCCATGTAGACCAGCTGACAGAAAGCTGGAAGAAGCCATTCTGCATGTAGGTTGATGGGAGAAATAGAAATCACCAGTGAAGATACTCATCAGTGGACACTGCAAGCCTTATAATTGGCCAGCCAGGCCAAATGAGCCAATGGGTGCATTAGTGGCATGTCTGTTATGGGGAAAACCAACTGCCCTCCAATTGCACTGGAGGCCCACTCTGTGGGAAGGGAATACATCCCTGATACTGAAAACTTAAAACAGGGGTAGTCATAAGCCCTAGGGGTGTAACGTCTGCTGTTGTGTGCCCAAATGTATATACTATGCTTATCAAACTGCCCAGGAAGCACTTCTGTTAATGTTCACACCCTTATATTAATGCTACTCTCATTTTTGGTAGAGAATCTTCTCTTTTCAAATGGCATTGACCTTCGGACGACTCAGAAGGTATCATGGTGATGGAAAGAAATGACCACATTCCAAGGCTCAGGGTCTAATGTGGAAGAAGTGGCAGAAAGAATGTAAGAGCCGAAGGAAGGGCAGGACTCCATATAACATGCTACTTCCAGACAGAAAATGGCCTGGATATATCCATGGCCTCACAGTGCCTGACACTACCTGCATAAGACCATCATAAGAGGAGCAAAAGATCATGACATGAAAAATAAAAGAGAGACTTATTGAGAAGTGGAGAGGGTATGATGGAGAGTGGAGTTTCAAAGGGGTAGGTGGGGGGAGGGAAGGTATTACATGGGGTATTTTTTATAATCATGGAAGTTGTTAATAAAAAAATAAAAAATAAATTTAAAAAAGTGATTTGACACATTGATGGTAGTCAGGAAGGTAAAATTCATAGCCTTAAATCTCTTTATTACAAAGATGGGGAGATCCCAAATCAATATCCTGATTGTCAACCTAAAGACACTAGAAAAATAAGAAGACTCCAACCCAAAGAACTTGAGACAGAAATAAATGACCAAGACTAGAGCAGAAATTAATGAATTGGAAACTAAGAAAACAATAAAAAATCAAATAAAGAGCTGGTTCTTTGAAAAAAAAAATAAACTAGATTGACAAACCCCTGGACAAATTGATCAAGCAAAAAAAGTCTCCATGTCTAAAATTAACAAAATAAGAAATGAAAAAGGAGAAAGGAGAGATCACAACAGACATCAATGTAATTGGAAGAATCTTCATGGCATACTTACAAAACCTCTACTCCACAAAATTAGATAATCTGGAAGAAATGGATGAATTACTATACATATATCATATACCCAAACTAAACTCAGAGCAGATTAGTCTCCTAAATAAACCTATCATATCCATAAAGATGGAAAAGTTATTCAAAATCTTCCCCCAAAAGAGAAGACCAGAACCAGATGGCTTCTCAGCTGAATTATGTCAAACCTTCATAGATGAACTGAAAACATCTTTTTCTCCAACTGTTCTGAATAATTGAATGCCAGGGAATCCTCACCAACTCCTTTTATGAAGCTAGGATCACCCTGATACCGAAACCAGATGGAGATGCAACAAGAAAACTACAGGCCTATATCCCTAATAAACCTAGATGCAAAGATCCTGAACAAAATCCTTGCAGACTGAATTCAACAACACATCAAAAGTATTATCCATCTTGATCAAGTAGACTTCATTGCAGAGATGCAGGGATGGTTAAGTATATGTAAATTGGTCAACACAATACACCACATAAATATACTGAACCATGAGAGCTACATGATATTCTCCATTGGTTAAGAAAAGGCCTTTGACAAAATGTAACACCACTTCATGATCAGAACACTGGAAAGAATAGGCATGGTGAATTTCTATCTCAACAGAATAAAGGCTATATATAAAGCTCCTAAGGCCCAAATAATACTTAATAGGGAAAAACTGAAGGAGTTCCCACTGAGATCAGGAACAAGACAGGTGTGTCCACTCTTACCACTGCTCTTCAACATAGTACTAGCCCAAGAAATATGACAGGAGAAGGAAATAAAAGAGATTCCAATTGCAAAATAAGAAGTCAAATTAGCCCTATTTGCAGATAGCATGACCCTATATATAAGGGACCTGAAAGTCTCCATCTCAAAACTTCTAAAGTTTATAAATTCTTTCAGCAAAGTGGTAGGATACAAAAATCAATGAACAAAATCAGTAGCCTTTCTATATGCAAAGGATAAGTACACAGAGAAAGAAAAAATGAGGCTATCCCATTTTTAATAGCAACAACAACAAAAAAGTTAAATACCTTGGAATAACAGTAAACAAGGATGTGAAAGACCTATATAATGTGAATATAAAAACACTTCAGAAAGAAATAGAGGAGGACTTGTGAAAATGGTAAGTCCTCCTGTACTCCTGGATAGGTAGAATTAATATATTGGGAAAATGGCAATTCTACCAAAACCATTATTCAGATTTAATGCAATACCAATGAAAATACCAGCATCATTCTTCACAGAGATTGAAAAATTATCTTAAAATTCATATGAAATGACAGAAGGTCTCAGATATCCAAACATATCCTCAGGGGAAAAACAAACACTTCTGGCAGTATCACTAACCATTCTAAAACTATATTACAAAGCCATAGTGACAAAAACAGTCTGGTACTGGAATAACAACAAAAACATAGACCATTGGAACAGAATTGAAGACCTAGACCGTAGGTCAAGTAATCACAGGTGTTTGATATTTGACAAAGTTTACAGGTATACTGGAGATAAGAGAGCATCTTCAACAAATGTTGTTGGACAAATTGGAAGACTATATGTAGAAAAATGAAATTAGACCCACTCATTTAGCCATACACAAAAATTAAGTCCAAATGGATTAAAGACCTCAAAATAAGACCTGAGACTCTTCAACTGATGAAAGAAAAAGAGGCACTCTCCTTGATATAGAACTGGGAAAATACTTCCTGACCAAAACCTCAGTAGCCCAGAAAATTAAACAAGCACTCAACCAAGGGGATCTCATGAAGCTAAACAGCTTCTGCACAGACAAACCTATCATAAGCAGAGCCAATAGATTACTCACTGAATGGGAGAAAATCTTTGCCAGCTATAACACTGACAGAAGCCTAATGTCTAAAATATACAAGAACTCAAAAAACTAAACAATAAAAAAATTAAATGACCCACTCAAAAAGTGGGGCAGAGATCTAAGTAGTCAGTTCTCAGATGAAGAATTCTAAATGGCTAGCACACACTTTAGAAAATGGTCAACATCCCTAACCATTAGGGTAATGAAAATGAAAAAAAAAAAAAAAACACTATGAGATTCTACCTTACCCCAGTAAGGATAGCAAACATTTAAAAAAATAAAAACAAATGTCAGTGAGGATATCAAGAAATAGGAACACTCATGCACTGTTTGTGGGAATGTAAATGGTATAACCACTGTGGAAATCAATATGGAGACTCCTGAGAAGGATGAATATAGAGTTACCAACAGACTCTGTTACTCCCTTACTGGGCATTTACTCTAAAAAGTTCCACATCTCACTTCAGAGATATCTGCACAAACATGTTTATAGCTGCTCAATTCATAATAGGTAAAAACTGGAAACAACCCAGGACCCCATCATTGAATGAATGGACAACCAAGATATGGTATTTCTACAATATGGAATTCAACTCAGCAGTAAAACATAATTTTTTTTAAAAAGGACAAATTGAAATTTATAGAAAAATGGACAAATTTGGAAGCGATCATTCTAAGTTAACTCACACAATCACAGAAGACAATCATTGCATGGTCTCATTAATCTATGGTTCCTAATGTGGATCAGCCCAAGTTGTTGACATGCCTGAATACCATCTCAGGACTTGGGCAATAGGGAGGGTAGAGTTTGGGGAGTGGTAAGGGTGGGGGAGTACACATATCTGAACCCATATTGACCTGGTACCATAGAATCCTATATACTGTGGTAAGACCCTATTGCTGAAGACTCCACATACTTGGGCTGTAAGGCCACTGAGAAATCCTGCTGGAACCGAGCTGATAACCTCCTCCATGTAGACCAGCTGACAGAAAGCTGGAAGAAGCCATTCTACATGCAGTTCAATGGGAGAAAGAGATACCACCAGTGAAGATACTCAACAGTGGACACTGCAAGCCTTATAATTGGCCAGCCAGGCCAAATGAGCCAACAGGTGCAACAGTGGCATGTCTATCATGGTGGAAACCAACTGCCGTCCAATTGGACTGGAGGCCCGCCCCATGGGAGGGAATACATCCCTGATACTGAAAACTCAAAACAGGGGTAGTCATGAGCCCTAGGCGTGTAACATCGGCTGATGTCTGGATAAATGTATATACTATGCTTATCAAACTGCCCAGTAAGCACTTCTCTTAATATTCATACCCTTATATTAATGCTACTCTCACTTTGGGTAGAGAATCTTCTCTTTTCAGATGGCAGTGACCTTGAGACGACTCAGAAAGTATCACAGTGTTGGAAAGAAGTGACTGGAGTACTAAGTAACATCTTGATCATACCTTCCAAGGGTCAGGGTCTAATGTGGAAGAGGTGGCGGAAAGAATGTAAGAGCCAAAGGAAGGGTAGGACTCCTTACAATGTGCTCCCTCCAGACATAAAATGGCCTGGATATCCATGACCTCATAGTGCCTGACACTACCTACACAAGACCATCATAAGAGGAGGAAAAGATCATAACATCAAAATAAAAGAGAGACTGATTGAGATGGGGAGGGGATATGATGGAGAACGGAATTTCAAAGGGGGGAGGGAAGGTATTACCATGGGATATTTTTTTAAATCATGGAAAATGTTAATAACAATTGAGAAAAAAAAGAATGCCATAACCTGGAAGTCAGACTAAAAGGTGGAACTCTCATGTGGACGTAGGGGTAACACCTGAGTCAAAGGGCCCTGTAGAGCACGAGAGAAAAACTCAAATTTATCCTGTTTCTTTTTCTTCTCTGTCTTTTAGTCTTTTCTTTTACTTTGCTGCTGACCTTAATTCCCTGTACCAGGATGGGGTCTACATCCACAATGAGCTGTTAATCAGAAGCAACTAGATCTCCCAAAACAAACAATACAGACTTCTGTAAGAGCACTTGCTTACCCACCAGAAGTTAATGGTAGTGCTCTACTGCTGAAGGCACCATGAGCTGTCAGTGTGGACCACGGAGATACCTGGCTGGAATCTGGATGGGAGTCAGTCCTCACACAGTGAGCCCAGCTTGTGCTGCAGGGCACTACATGAGGTACTGGGGAAAGTGGATAACTAAAAGTCTAAGTCACTCAGAAGCAAACCATCTGTCATGATGCTCACACAATTGCAATAGTGGCACACAGCCATCATGGGTAACCAAATGCTCTTGGATTGGCTAACAGATCTGCTCATTGGAAAGTAAACCATATCTGGAACTCTTAAACAAGTCAGAATCATATCCAGATGATTCTGCTTTCCATTGTCAAGCTCCCCCTAATCTTGGACTGTAAGCAGGTCTACACCCTTTAAATTCTCTCCAAATTTACACTGGTTTCAGACGAGCTGGGCCCGAAGAGATAAATGACCCAGTGCATTCCACCCCAGCCCCAGCTGAAACCCCAGAGGAACTGGGGAAATGAGCAAGAGCACTGATTTCTTAGTGAATCTTATATGAGTGCAAGGGTGATGAAGATAGACACTGAGGACACTCAACACTTACCAAGTCAGAGATTCAGAGGCTCCTAGGTGTCCATCACTGAAGCTTAAAATGCTCCTAGCATGGCTCATGCAATTTTGCAAAACAGGGGTTGGAAAGAATGTTAGAGCCACAAGTTGGGACATTTTGCACAAAGACATTGCCTACCCCCATAATACATAACCCACAATCCCCATGGGGTTCACCTGCATCCCCAGAAAGGAAGTCCTCTTCAAAAAAGGGGCAGGGAGGAGGGAAAGGATGGTACTGGTGCCAACATGTGTTGTTTACATGCTAAATATGTCCCTATCTAATAAAAAATTGTAACACAAAGCCACCCACATTCCCTCAGGAAATTGGGCCTATAACCATATGACTAGGGGTGTAGGTTCATCACCCCAGAGTCAAGAGGACAATGTCCTCAGGTGATTGTAGTAGCTAACAGGTTACCAGAAACCCAGAGGGTACCCTTCAAGTCAAGCTTCAGAGGACACCTCACCCGGACATGGAGACTACAGCCTACACTAGTCACTCTGGAAACTGACTAGTCTTTGAATGGCAGAAGCTTGAAGAATTGATTATGATATTTTAAAAAATGGACATAATGTACATTGTGCCTGGTTGAAAAACTACATGTTAGAACATATGGGATTATGAAAGGGAAGATAAGAGAAATGTAAAGTCACTATAAGAGTTAATTATTTAGAAGCTGAACATCTCTGTTTATGATGAGCAAGTATTTTAGTATTTTCTCTCTGTCTGGACATACAATTCATAATGTCCCTGAGAATGCATGATCCAGTTGTTAGGGCAAGTAATAAAGGGCCTGCTGTAGCTGATATAAGAGTAGTTATCCAGGGGGACCAATTGAACAAGTATTAATACCAGTTACCACGTTGGGATTCATTCAGCTACTGACAGAGGTAAGTTCAGCTTCTTAGCAGTTAACTCTTATAGTGACAGAGGAAACTTTGACCATCCAGTTTCACCAGACATTTGATATCACAACACTTTTCATCTTAAAGAAATGAGTTTTTAAAATAAATGAATACATGCATAATATTTCTTTTTAAAATATTTTAATTTTTTATTGAAAACTTCTATATTTACAGACAATAATCCATGATATTTCAGTCCACTCCCACATTTTCCCCATCACAAGTCTGCTCTCCATCATATCCCCTCCCTCTCCCAATTAGTCTCTGTTTTATTTTGATGTCATAGTCTTTTTCTCCTACTATGAGGGTCCTGTGAAGGTATTGCTAGGCACTGCAAGGTCATGGACATCAAGGCCAATTTCTGTCTGGACAGTTGCATTGTAAGGAGTGATGCCCTTCCTTTGGCTCTCACATTCTTTCCACCACCTATTCTGCAATGGACCCTGAGCCTTGGAGGGTGTGATAGAAATGTTTCATGAGGGAGATTGGTCTGTAATTTTCTTTTTTGGTTCTATCTTTGCCTGGTTTTGGTATCATGGTGATGCTGGCTTCATAGAAGGAGTTTGGTAGGATTCCTTCTTTTTCTATTTTATGGAAAAGCTTAAGAAACAATGGTGTTAGTTCTTCCCTGAAGGTCTGGTAAAATTCAGTAGTGAATCCATCTGGGCCTGGACTTTTTTTAGTTGGGAGATTTTTGATAACTGCTTGGACTCCCTGCTTGTTATAGGTCTATTTAAGTGATTAATCTCATCTTGATTTAATTTAGGTAGGTCATATAAATCAAGGAAATCATCCATTTCTTTCAGATTTTCATACTTAGTGGAGTATATGCTTTTAAGGTATGTCCCTGTGATTTTTTGAATTTCTCCAGCATCTGTTGTGATGTTACCTTTTTCATCTGTAATTTTGTTAATTTGTGTCTCTTCTCTCTTTCTTTTGGTCAGATTTGCTAAGGGTTTATCAATCTTGCTTATCCTTTCAAATAACCAACTCTTTGTTTCATTGATTCTTTGGATTGTTTTTGTTTCTATTTCATTACTTTCTGCCCTAATCTTTCTTATTTCTTCCTGTCTACTGACTTTTGGTTTGCCGGGTTCTTCTGTTTCCAAGGCTTTAAGGTGAAGCATTAGGTCGTTTACTTGCGACCTTTCTAATTTCTTAATATAGGTACTTAAAGCTATAAATTTACCTGTTAGGACTGCCTTCATTGTGTCCCAGAGATTTTGGTATGTTGTGTTCTCATTACCATTTGACTCTAAAATTTTTTGATTTCCTTCTTGATTTCTTCATTGACCTAAGTCATTCAGAAGCAAACCATCTGTCATTTAGTAGTGTGCAGTTTAATTTCCATGATTTTGTGTATGCCCTATAGCCTTTCTTGCTATTTATTTGTAGTTTAATTCCATTGTGATCAGATAGAATGCAAAGGAATTATTTCCATTTTCCTGTATTTGTTAAGACTTGCTTTGTGTCCTAATATATGGTCTATTTTAGAGAATGATCCATGTACTGCTGGAAAGAATGCATATTCTGCAGCATTTGGATGAAATGTCCTGTATATATCTGTTAGGTCCATTCCTTCTATGACCACATTTAGTCCAGCTGCCTCTCTGTTTATTTTTTCCTGGGATGACCTGTCAATTGATGAGAGTGGGGTGTTAAAGTCCCCCACTACCACTGTGTTTGGTGTTATCTGTGACCTTAGTTCTAACAATGTTTGTTTGATGAATTTGGGAGCCCCCATGTTAGGTGCATATATGTTTAGGATTGTAATGTCCTCCTGTTGGAGTGTGCGCTTAATCAATATAAAGTGACCTTCCTTATCTTTCTTGACTAATGTTGGAGTGAAGTCTGCCTTGTCAGATATTAGAATAGCAACCCCTGCTTGTTTTCTGGGCCCATTTGCTTGAAACACCGTTTCCAAACCTTTCACCCTAAGATAATGTCCATCCTTTGTAGAAAGGTGAGGTTCTTGGAGACAACAAGTTGTAGGATCCTGCTTTTTAACCCAGTCTGCAAACCTATGTCTTTTGGTTGGGGCATTGAGGCCGTTGATATTAAGAGATATTATTGAAAGGTGTGTATTTACGTTTGCCATTTTTTTTTGTAGTTCCAGTTCTACCTTTGCTCTTTTTTTTATTAACTAGTATTTGAGTATTGTTTGTTTTTTTCCAGGTTCCTTACATGGGTGCTTTTCCTTCTCTTCAGCATGGAGGATTCTTTCAAGTATTTTCTGTAGAACTGGTTTTGTCTTCAAATACTCCTTTAGCCTGCTTTTGTCATGGATTTCTTCGTCTATTTGAATGGAGAGCTTTGCAGGATAAAGTAACCTTGAGTGACAGTTGTTATCTGTCAGAACTTGAAATACATCACTCCAAGTCCTTCTGGTTTTTATAGTTTGTGTTGAGTAATCTGCTGTAATCCTGATAGGCTTGCTTTTGTAGGTAACTTGATTTTTCTCTCTGACTGCTTTCAATATTTTTTCTTTGGTTTGTGTGTTGGGCAGTTTGATTATAATATGGCGAGGAGAGGTTCTTTCCAGGCTTTGTCTGGCTGGTGTTCTAAAGGCTTCCTGTGTCTGCATTGGCACCTCTTTCCCAATTTGGGGGAAGTTTTCTTCTATGATTTTGTTAAGGACACGTAATATGCCTTTGGAGTGAAATTCTTCTCCTTCTACTATGCCCTGAATTCTTATGTTTGATCTTTTCATAGTGTCCCGAATATCTTGAAATTCCCACTCATACTTTTCTATTAGTTTGCCTTTCTCTTTGTTGGACTGTGTTAGTTCTGTCACCTGGTCTTCTAGCTTAGATATTCTGTCTTCTCCTTCATCCATTCTACTGGTGAGATTTTCTACATTTTTTGATTTATTTCATTAACTGTGTTCTTTATTGCCAGTAGTTCTAACCGGTTTTTCTTTATTATTTCTATTTCCTTATTTATGTCTAGTATTGACCTGTTTATTTCATTAAATTGGTGTCCTGTGTCTTCTTTGCTTCCTTTGATTTCTTCTTTGAGTTCCTTGAACATACTTATAATCATTCTTTTGAAATCTTTTTCAGGCATTTCCTCTAACTCGTTCTCACTGGAGGTCATTTCTGATGCATTAGTACTTTTTGTGGGTTGTACATTGTCTTGATTTTCAGTGTTTCTTGTGTTACAATGTATATATTTTGCATCCTGCCTTATTTAATGCTTGGATTTTCTAGTTACCTGGGTATTATTAGATGTATCAATCAATCTGATGTTATATATCTTCAGGATAGGAGCTTAAGGCACTAGTTGTGGCTCTCAAGATTCTCAACGTATCTACAAAAGTGACTCTAGGTGTTGTGTTTGCCTGCTATGAGAGTATTCATTAGGCTGAGTGGAACCAAATACAGATAGTTTCCAGAATTTAACTAAGCAATGTGCACTTTCGATGACAAACAGTGAAGAGTATTTATCCAAGAGGAGGTATTATGACAGCCAGATCCTCTGTCTGTCCCTTAGGCTGTGTGGTGCCTCACCCACTCCCTTAATCCTGACAACAAGGTGGTTAAGATTTCTGGTCTGTAGAGGGTTCCAAGTCAGCCTGTGACCAGGTGAGACCCTTCCCTAATGTATAACAGAAGAGGAAACAAAGCCACTATAAATCAAGAAGCAACAAATAACAAGCACTAAATACAGTTTATTTAAGAATGCCTAATCTGACCATCCATCAGATTTAACATATAATTTATCTTTGTATGGAAGGTGCAATTAGCAATTCTGGTTCAGGCCTATATACCAGGTGTATTAGGTGGGTACTGACCTGGTGTAATCCCAGTTACCTTTTGGGATGATTTTGGTCTCAGTTATGCTGCTCCTGCTTGAATCCTGCTGTCAGTTCATGTAGGCATGTCCTGGTCTCCGTACCACTGCTCTGTTCCCTGGATCCAGGCACTGGTGGTGGGGGAGGGGAGGCTGCAAATGTTGCTCTAGTTCTTTCACTGCTCCTCGTGTTCTTCTCCCTTGTGATCTGCTCCTCCATTATTCACTGTCATTCTCCCTTCACGTTTCTTGAGTTTGAGGAAAGCTCAGGTGTGAGTAGAAAATCTCCTCACCAGGACTTTCCTGCGGCTCTGGCCGAGCCTGGTGGCTGGCTGCCGTGCGCTGCTGCTGTGGTCCCACAGATGTGCTGCAGCCACTTCTGCCAGCCTGTGTGGGCTCTGGATGCTCTGGATCTCTCCTACTTCTCTGCTGCTGTTTCAATTTCCTATACACCTCACTTTTTAGTAAAAGGTGTATATTTTGCTGTTTTTTTTTTTTTTTTTGCTTTTCCTGCCTAGGCTGCTTTGGTGTGGTACCTAGGCCACCATCTTAACCAGAAGTCCCTTCTATTTTCTTAATATAGGCATTTAGAGCTGTAAATTTTTGTTTGACTGACTGTGTTTCAGTGCTAGAATTTCTGCCTGCTTTTTCTTCAGTATTTTTATTTCCTTATTTATATCTTATAATGACCACCTTATTTCATTAAGCTGTTTTCCTGTGTTCTCTTGGAATTCCTCTAGGAGTTTGTTTTACTCTTTAATTCCTTTATTTTCTTCTTTCTACAGTTTAGATGAAATTTGAAAATTTTTCATAGTGTGCTTGATTATACTTGATAGTATTCTCTGGCTAACTGCCAATCAGTGAACAAAAGACTTGAATTCTATCTAAATAGGCCAGAATGAGATGGGAGGGAATCAGAAGCTAAGGGATAGAGAGGAACATGAGGGCTTTGATTAAGCCTTTTTCATTTTTTTTCTTATATGGTGTATGAGATGGAGTCTCTCACTAAACCAGGAGTTGTGGTTTTGTCTTGAGCCCCAGTGATTCTCCAGCCTTTGCTCCCCATGGGACTGAGGTTTCAGATGTGTGGCCACACCCAGCTGTTTCCATGGGTGCTGAGGAAATGAACTCAGGGTGAATCAGGCCCTCTTAGACCCTCATGCTTGCTGGGCAGAGAGCCATCTCCCCAGACACCCCATTTTTTATTGATTTTTTTTTTCTTTGAGAGAGAGGGAGAGAATGGGTACACCAGGGCCTCTTGCCTTTGCAAACAAACTCCAGAGGCATGTACTACTCTGTGCATCTATCTTTACGTGGGCACTAACAAATAGAACCCAGGCAACCAGGCTTTGTAAGCAAGTGTCTTTAACTGCTGAGCCATCTCTCCAGCCCTCCCCCTTATTCTTGATATGCATTTTTTTTTTTTGCTTTTTAGTAAACTTGTCTTTTAGATATTTGTTTTTATTACTCTCAAAGAATCTACTTGATTCTGCTGTGTGTGTTATCTTTCATTCATTACTGCCCTTTATTTCTTTATTTTTAGTATAATTTTATTTTTTTAATATTTAAGTTAATTTTGTTTTGAGGTAGGGTCTCACTCTAGCTGAGGCTGACCTGGAATTCACTATGTGTAGCAGACAGATTCAGGTTTACTGAGATGAACTTCCAGACCAGGCACCAGTTATGGAGGAAGGGATATTTATTGAAGCTAACAGATCAGGGAAAGTTCCATAATGGCAGAAGAAGCTGGCCTGCCTTCACAGGCCCAAGCAGAGAGAGAGAGAAGCACAAGCCTAAAAGCCAAAAGCCATATATCACAGCACACTTCAGGAGCTCCAGCTAGGCACACTTTTCATATCTTTAGATTGTAATGTGAAACCCACCACCACACCTTAAGATCCACCCAGTGACACTGCCTCCAGCCAGGTGGCTGCAGATGCAAACTACAAACAAAAAAGAACTGAATATATTGGGGCCATCTATTCATACTACCACATTCTGCCCCTGGCCCCCAATAGATTTATAACCATTACACATTGTAAATTGTACTAAGTTCAATTTCTAAGGTCCCCACAGTCTTGACCAATTTAAGATATTAAGACCTGTAAAATCAGACAAGTTAAACACTTCTAACATATAAAGGCACAGAGTAAACATTTTGAACTGATATAAGGCATAGCAAGGAGAGACTAAAACAATGCAGACTCAACCACCATCAAAACACATCAAAATTGTGCAGTTCAAGTTCAATACAACCAGGGACTGACAGTCTCCAGATTTTCCAAATCTGCCCCTCCAGCTGGGCAGACTAGCCAGGGAACACTTCCATCTCAGGCCACTTGCATGGTCCTGATATATCCAAAGCATCTTGAGGTCTTCCATGGTCCATCTTCCAAAGGCTCTTTCAGCCTATCAGGGCATCAGGCCCTACCTCATGTCGCATCTCAGCAGCAGCTCCTGGAACCATGTGCAATTCACGACCACTGCTCACATTTTTTATGCTTGTTAAACCAATAGCAGGTATGCAGGACACAGCCATATTCTTAATTCACAGACAAAATAAATCATAACCTTGAGAAGCAGGTTCCTTCCCCAGTCAACTCTTTCCAAAAGTGTTTGCATTTCTATGACAGTCTTTCCTCAGGCATAGTTTTCATTGTTTTAATGTAAAGCAATTGGACCATGTTCCTTAAGATTGCTAATGTGTTGACAATAGCAGCTTTAGTAAATCTAAAGACAGTCTCTGTGCCAGTAAATTTAACTTGCTTAAAGTTTTCCAGCTTAAAATCTTAAATCTCTCAGTCCAGTATCTCTAGCCAAGCATATCAGTCCATTACAAATTTAACCTTGATCAAACTCTCTGGGCCTGGGCAGCAGGATGCAGACAGCCCTTATGCCAGTAGCCCAGTTCCAACAAAGTCCTCTGCAGTCTTTCCTTCCCCTGAGAAAGCTCATAAGCCAAGCCTCAAAGTTCAATACTGTCTGCACTTAGCATTCTCAGACTCTCATCAGAATAGTCCATAAAACTTGGCTTACCACTCCAGAAGACATCTTCAGTTGCAAGCACAAAGTCCATGCCCATTTCTCCTAACCAAAAGTTCCAAAAGATCAGCATCCACATGGTCAGGTTCATCTCAGTCCACTCTTTCGTACCAAGTTCTGTAGCAGACAGCTTCAGGTTCACTGAGATGAACTGCCAGACCAGGCATAGTTATGGAGGAAGGGATATTTATTGAAGCTTACAGATCCAGTGAAAGTTCCATAATGGCAGAAGAAACTGGCCTACCTTCACAGGCCCAAGCAGAGAGAGAGAGAGAAGCACAAGCCTAAAAGCCAAAAGCCATATATCACAGCACACTTCAGGAGCTCCAGCTAGGCACACTTTTCATATCTTTAGATTGTAATGTGAAACCCACCACCATGCCTTAAGATCCACCCAGTGACACTGCCTCCAGCCAGGTGGCTGCAGATGCAAACTACAAACAAAAAAGAACTGAATATATTGGGGCCATCTATTCATACTACCACATTCTGCCCTGGCCCCCAATAGATTTATAACCATTACACATTGTAAATTGTACTAAGTTCAATTTCTAAGGTCCCCACAGTCTTGACCAATTTAAGATATTAAGACCTGTAAAATCAGACAAGTTAAACACTTCTAACATATAAAGGCACAGAGTAAACATTTTGAACTGATATAAGGCATAGCAAGGAGAGACTAAAACAATGCAGACTCAACCACCATCAAAACACATCAAAATTGTGCAGTTCAAGTTCAATACAACCAGGGACTGACAGTCTCCAGATTTTCCAAATCTGCCCCTCAGCTGGGCAGACTAGCCAGGGAACACTTCCATCTCAGGCCACTTGCATGGTCCTGATATATCCAAAGCATCTTGAGGTCTTCACTGGTCCATCTTCCAAAGGCTCTTTCAGCCTATCAGGGCATCAGGCCCTACCTCATGTCGCATCTCAGCAGCAGCTCCTGGAACCATGTGCAATTCACGACCACTGCTCACATTTTTTATGCTTGTTAAACCAATAGCAGGTATGCAGGACACAGCCATATTCTTAATTCACAGACAAAATAAATCATAACCTTGAGAAGCAGGTTCCTTCCCCAGTCAACTCTTTCCAAAAGAGTTTGCATTTCTGTGACAGTCTTTCCTCAGGCATAGTTTTCATTGTTTTAATGTAAAGCAATTGGACCATGTTCCTTAAGATTGCTAATGTGTTGACAATAGCAGCTTTAGTAAATCTAAAGCCAGTCTCTGTGCCAGTAAATTTAACTTGCTTAAAGTTTTCCAGCTTAAAATCTTAAAACTCGCAGTCCAATATCTCTAGCCAAGCATATCAGTCCATTACAAATTTAACCTTGATCAAACTCTCTGGGCCTGGGCAGCAGGATGCAGCCAGCCCTTATGCCAGTAGCCCAGTTCCAACAAAGTCCTCTGCAGTCTTTCCTTCCCCTGAGAAAGCTCATAAGTCAAGCCTCGAAGTTTAATACTGTCTGCACTTAGCATTCTCAGACTGTCATCAGAATAGTCCATAAAACTTGGCTTACCACTCCAGAAGACATCTTCAGTTGCAAGCACGAAGTCCATGCCCATTTCTCCTAAACAAAAGTTCCAAAAGATCAGCATCCACATGGTCAGGTTCATCTCAGTCCACTCCTTGGTACCAAGTTCTGTAGCAGACAGCTTCAGGTTCACTGAGATGAACTTCCAGACCAGGCCCAGTTATGGAGGAAGGGATATTTATTGAAGCTTACAGATCCAGGGGAAGTTCCATAATGGCAGAAGAAGCTGGCCTGCCTTCACAGGCCCAAGCAGAGAGAGAGAGAAGCACAAGCCTAAAAGCCAAAAGCCATATATCACAGCATACTTCAGGAGCTCCAGCTAGGCACACTTTTCATATCTTTAGATTGTAATGTGAAACCCACCACCATGCCTTAAGATCCACCCAGTGACACTGCCTCCAGCCAGGTGGCTGCAGATGCAAACTACAAACAATAAAGAACTGAATATATTGGGGCCATCTATTCAAACTACCACACTATGTAATCTCAAGGTGGCCTCGAATTCACAGCGGTCCTCCTACCTTTGCCTGCAGAGTGCTGGGATTAAAGGTGCACCACCACACCTGGCTCTTTGTGTGTGTGTGTGACTTTTCCTTCACATTGCTAGGGATTAGAACCAGGGCCTTGTGGTATTGCTTCTTCTGGCTTCTTGATACCAATACTTGTAGAATAGATTTCTAGGCTGATTTGTTTCCTGTTATGTGTATTTGCTGTACAAGCCAGGCTTTAACTACATCTGTATTTTGTTTAAAATTGTAGCAGTATATAACAAATTTGCTATTTTAACCATTTTACTGTCTATAACTTAAAGAACATATGCAATGTTGTGCAACTATTG